>PVKA01012084.1:0-58921 GCA_004027165.1 Ctenomys sociabilis | reverse complement strand
TTTTTTTCTTGACTGTTATGTCTTGTCTTGTCTTCTTTCTTTCTTTCTTTCTTTCTTTCTTTCTTTCTTTCTTTCTTTCTTTCTTTCTTTCTTTCTTTCTTTCTTTCTTCTTCTTTCTTTCCTACTTTCTTTCTTTCTTTTGTAGAACAGGGAATTGAACTCAGGCCTTTATGCTTGCCAGGCAAGTGTTTATTTTATTGAGCTATCTCCCTGGCCCCTAATATATGTTTTCTTACATGAAATATACTTGCAAAAAAAAAGAAATATGATGTACAGTTTAAAAAGGGGTGATGGGGCAAAGAATCAATGAATACTAAATTCTATTTAGAAGCAAGAACTTAAAAAGTGCATCAGGTGCACTTTTTAAATAGTAATATGCTATACATTTCAAAAAGCCAGAAGAATGGAATTCAATAGTTTTCACCACAATAAAATAACAAGTAATTGAGAAGATAGAATCATTTGAACTAATTTAATCAATATAAAACACATACATATATCAGAACATCATAATTACCTTACTAGTGAAGACTTTTAAAGTCACATTTCTCTTTCAAAAGAATGAGGATAACAGTGCATTTCTCTCAGAACTTTCTCTTTTTTTTGAGGAACTAGGGATTGGACTCAGGCTCTTTTGCTTGCCAGGGAAGCACTTATTCTACTGAGCCATCTCCCTGGCCCCTCTCTCAGAACTTTCTTACAAATTACAAAAGCATGATTCAAATCTGAGGTTTTTATTTTTAATCAGACTTTCTTTGCCTATCTTCTGTTCTTTTCAGTCACTTCCAGATTATTCGTTACTCTTCATATGTCTCAGTATTTTTTTTATCCCTTATGGACAATCCAATGGATCACGTTCCTCACATCTAGAAATCAATGTCTGTTTTCTTGAAGAACAATTACATTCTTAACACCATGGACATATTATTAGGTCATTGTTCTCCACTTTGATTTGAGCATGACTTGCAAAGATTTCATACTTGCATAGCATGTTAAGTGAAAGATTTTCTAACCAGTTATAGAAACAATATAGTTTTTTTTTTATTAACAAGTGAACTTTAGTTGACAATTTTAGTAGATGTTTTCACTTAGGTTATTTTTAATTGTGGAATTTTGGAGCTTCCTCAAAACTAATGAACCTTTAAAATACTATGAAAATATTCAAGTCTATTTTGATGTCTAAATTTACATTGCTACATAGGGCTGGCCAAATAGCTCAGCAGGTTAAAGTGCCTGCAGGTGCAGGGGCTGGGGGTTCAGTCTTTGGGCTGGCCCACTCCCCAGGCATGCTATAATGGCAGTTGAGACAGGGTGTGGTAATCCCAGCACTTGGGAGGCTGTAGACAGGTGGATCACTGTGAGTCCGATCTGGTAGTGAGACCCTGAATACCCTGTAGGCCCTTCCCTAAAATACAAAAAAGAAAAAAATCACTTTAAAAAAAATTTAAATTGCTGTACAAATATGTAAATGCGAGCCAAATGCAGAGATGCACCGCCCTCATCCCAGCACTCGGGAGACTGAGGCACGAGGCCAGCCTGGGCCATGTAATGAGACCCTGACTGAAAATTTTTAAAAAAGAAAAGAAAGAAATAGTGAATAGAATATAGGTTGTTTTTTATTACTAAAAAGATTCTAGGGGCTCGGAAGGTAGCACAGCAGTGTAAGTGCCTGCCTGGAAGTGCAAGGACTTGGGTTTGAACCCTGTTACTTCACACAGTGCTGGCCTGGAACTGTAAGTGCAAGGTGCTGACCACCGAGCCCAGGTGTGGTGGTGTACACTTGTAATCCTAATGCTGGGGAGGCTGAGACAGGAGGATCACTATGACTATGAGCTGCATAGTGGGCCCTGTACCAAATAAATAAATAAATAATATGTATTATATATAATTTATTTATATATATAAATACATTATACATATATATGCATTGTAGAATATACATATATTCTTTTATATATAAAAGTACTTTTCTATATTGATTTCAGTATACATACATATATATATATATATATATATATATGTATATACATATATTCTACAATGTATGCAATTAAGAAAAACTAAATTTGTAAGTCAAAGAAGACAACCAACACCAGAAAGGGAAAGCTTAATCCAAGAGCCAGTGTACTGGATTCCATCCATCTTCCAAAGCGAGATTAACAGGGCTCCAAGTCTCTTTGAGGTGAGCTCTGGAGACAGTGGGAGCTGCCCTATAGTGGGTGGCCCTGTGCCACTGGTGGGTTTGCTATGAACTGCTGATCCCCTGAAGCTGTCCTGATTCTCTTGGACCTAAAACAAAACACGAGGAACAAACAAACAATCCGGGTAGCACAACTGAGGCTGATCAGCTGGCTTTCACCTGCAGTATCTATTCCAAAGTAAAATTCCTCCTTGCGGCTTTTTCTCTAGGGTCCAGGGACTAGAGCCACTGCACCTGTGCACAGACAGATAAGGCAGATCTGATGAAGGTGACCAAGGTCTCCTTTGCTTCTCCTTGGGATGAGGACAGTGTAGTGTAATGTTCTGATCTCAATTGCTTAGAGCTTTCCTTTTTCTTAGTATGGTCCTATCTGTCATATCTGACTAGGTCATCTGCATTTACAAATTTAATACATTTTTCATTCATAGAAGAAGCAAAATAAGTTGATAAAAATACTTTTATATTTTAATTTAGAAGAATCTCTGGAGATAATGTTTTTATGTAATTAGATCAGCTAAAGATGTCAGATACAATTTTTAAATACCGATAGGTTATATGGAACTGAAAAAAACTTCTTTTTAATATAATATAATATAAACATTCAGGGCTGGGGAGATGGCTCACTGGAATAAGTACTTGCCTGGCAAGTGCAAGGGCAGGAGTTCAATCCTTGGTTCCGCAAAAAAAAAAAAAAAAAAAAAAAAGAAACATTCAGTTTACCTACTGTTCCTTAGGAAAAACAGACACAAATTCCTAGGCATTTATTTATCTAAAGGTATTTATGTAAGTCAATGTGTTCATCCATACAAAATACAACATTCAAAATTATAGATGTAAATGGTCCAATTGTGTTATATGTTAAATAAGAATATCTGTGCCCTGACTCTGTTTCCAGGGCCCTCAAGGACCTCGGGGGGACAAAGGTGACAATGGAGACAGAGGTGACCGAGGTCAGAAAGGCCACAGAGGCTTCACTGGTCTTCAGGGTCTTCCTGGGCCCCCTGTAAGTTGTCGCTCTAAAAGGATTCTTCTCTACATGTGAAAATGTACAGGCTCCTTGACAAGAATGCTTTTCTGTTCATACAATTTGGGGATGTTTTGTATTTCAATTTCAAATTTCTATGGATCAATACTAATTTCCCAGTTACCAACTAGCATTGCCTTAATAGACACTGTAATTTTGTGGGGAAGAAATAAAGCGAAAAGCGATATCGTCTCTATTCCTACAGTGACGTCAGTGTTGGTGAACTCACAAGATTGCAGAGTGACGGCTTGGGAGTTTGTGTTACTAATGTCAGTGCCAGGATATTTCAATATCTGACCATATAAGAGCTGAATATTTTAGCAACATTTAAACTTTGATTCCCCCTTAGGGTCCAAATGGTGAGCAAGGCAGTCCCGGAATCCCTGGTCCATTTGGCCCAAGAGTAAGTAACAAGAAGGAATGTTATGGATATAAATGATAATAATGCCTTTGGTGGCAGAATGCTGATGCTTGAGTCTTGTGTGTGTGTGCTGAAGCTGGAGTTGGTTTGTGTTCTCTGAATGAGGCAGCAAATTATGAGACAAGCCATTCAGCTATTAATTTTAATTTCTTGAAATACAGGCCCACAGTAAGTCTCTTACTTAGCGTTGGTGTTTATTTTCTCATTTCAGGCCAATTGAAAGTTCCCTAACATTTTTACTCGTTTTTTGATATAATTCAGCTTACTCTTGAAATGGAGACAGTTTTTGAAGCTGGATATATTTTGTCTTTTTAAGTAATTGTGATTATTCCTCAGAATATGTTCTATTAGGCTAATTTGGAGGGAATATCCAGATGAAGCCAAATTTTGAAGCTTTTAGAAATTATACGTTTATGTCAATGCTGTCTCTAATATGTCATAAGAAATTGACCCATATATCTATTTAGAAAAACAGCAAAGGGAGCCCAGCAACAAAGAAAAATCAATTAGAAAAAATCTTCTGTATATAAGTACAGAATAAGGAAGCCTTTCATTAAATTGAAAACAGCAGTAATGAGGATAACCATGAAAGGCTGAAACTCTATAGTATAAGAGCCCACAATTTACTTATAATAAATACCATAAATATATTATGATAATATCTATTATAATAAACACTCCATTTTGTCTCATATCTGTGTTCTAAATTCATTGAATTTTCAACTGTTTTTTGAAATTAAAGAATTAATTCCAATAAAAGTAGGTGATTAGTCTACTAAGGTCATTCACTTGTTATTGTTTTCTGTCATGCAAGGATCAGGGACAGTTTCTGCATGATAAAACTGCACTGTAACAAAGTGACAGAAGGCCATTTATTAGGCCTTCTAGGATTAGAAAATGAATCCACAAAAAAAAAAAAAAATGAATCCAATAAATCTTTGCAGTAGCTCCATTTGTATGACAGTCCTTTAATTAGAGAGAAGCATTCCAAACTATTTTCTTGACAGCATCTAAAATGCAGTCTTTGTTTTCTTTTAGGGTCCTCCAGGCCCAGTTGGTCCATCAGGAAAAGAAGGAAACCCTGGTCCACTTGGGCCGATTGGGCCTCCCGGTGTGCGCGGCAGCGTAGGAGAAGCAGGTCCAGAGGTAAAGCCACAGGGTCTGCAAGCAGGACACGCTGTCCATGTCCATGGTGTGAATTCCAGCCAGCGATGTCTGTGAGGCCAATGGGCAAGAGACTTAAGGGGCCCTAAAAGGAAACCAAAACTCACCTGAGAGAATGTGTGCATGAGTTGCTTTCTTGGGCACTATTTTAAATATCTGTCAAGTGCAGTTATTCATAAAAAATTTATGGAAATATTGGCAAACAAAGTATATGACATTGAAGTTTTTCTTTTCTCAAAATGATACTCAGGAGATTTCAGTGGAAACATTTTATTAAAAAATTCTAATCACTTCGACTTGAGTATAGAAACTTGGGAAGCGTCATGTGTCTTCCATGTGCCTGCATATTAATATGCATGTGTCCACCTGGTGAATTGTGCCTTTTTCTCTGGTGGTACTCAGTTCTTATTTACCTCGCCCCTCCTTATTTTTTCTTTACAGTACCATGAGACAAAAATACTTCTTGTTTTCTTGTAGGTTAAAGAGGCTTATATGTCATCTGGTCAGAAAGCATGCTTCTGTTTTTCCATGAACACAGACAGATTCTGAATTAGAATACCTTGAGATCTGTGGCTTTGTATTAACTTCATTTTGGTGGTTTAGTGGTTTTTGATATATAAAATATCTTTCTTCTTGAGATTGGAATGCACAGAATCATGATAACCTTGGAGAAAAATAATCTGTATAAATATTTATATTTATATTTATATACATCCAGATGGCCATATATCTATATATTTATATAGCCATATATCTATTTATCTATAGATCGCTGCATAAACAAGTATTATGTGATTGACCTTTATGTATCTCATTCTGACATGCAAATGCGTAGACTGAGAAACAGGTGGCCTTTCTTACCGCTGCGGGAAATAGCATGGCAGTCAGCTCTGTCTGTTGGCAAGAGAGGATGTCACTGGTCTCCTGAGACCATTGAATTGGAATGTCCCTTTGTAAATTCCCTGTGTACTTCATCCCACCAGTTTGGGGAAACAAAACTAAAACCAGTGTGTGAAATATCATTCTCGTTTCTTAATCAGGGTCCTCCTGGCGAGCCTGGCCCACCTGGCCCTCCGGGTCCCCCTGGTCATCTTACCGCTGCTCTTGGGGACATCATGGGCCACTATGATGAGAGCATGTCAGATCCACTTCCAGAGTTTACTGAAGATCAGGCTGCTCCTGATGACAAAAACAAAACTGACCCAGGAGTCCACGCTACCCTGAAGTCACTCAGCAGTCAGATTGAAACCATGCGCAGCCCTGATGGCTCTAGGAAGCACCCGGCCCGGACTTGTGATGACTTGAAGCTTTGCCACTCGGCCAAGCAAAATGGTGAGTGCAGGTGGTCTGGGGTGGAGTACATCTGTGCTAGCAGTGTTCTCAGCTCCCACAAAAGTGCTTAATTGACTCGCTAATTAGAAAGAGATGGAATGATAAGCACACTTCTTGTTTAGGGGCAGAGACCTCGCGGAATGGCATGTACTATAATAGAGGAGATTCACTACTGACAGTCTAAAATTTCATGGTAGTACTTTCATTTCTATTAGGGACTCCTACATTTAAATTAGTGGTATTTTTTGTGGAGTAGAAGCAATCTATCTGTATATATCTGTATCTGTATCTATCTCTAATCTCTCTATATCTGCTTAAACCTATTGTCTATTTATCTCTCAATTTTGATGTGATAATATAAATGGTTGGATTACTGAGAGAAAAAGAAAGTACATATTATTTCCCAAATCTTTTTGAATATGGAATTCCTTTCATACAGCTTAATGTTATAAGACTCACACTATTAGAGTCCTAGCAGGACCCTGTTATAGTGAGGGTCACAGACATTTTGACATGGAATAATGGTCCTGTTCTAGTTGCATAAGTGTCTCAGTTAGTTTTTGCTCATTGCTGGGACAAAATACCCAAAACACAAAATTAAGGAAGGAAAGGTTTATTTAGCTCGCTGATAGTGGAGGTTTCCATCCATACTCGGCCAGCTCCAAGGCAGAGCAGCCCATGGCAGAAGACAGCAGGTCACTAAGGCAGAAAACAGGGAAGAGCAGAGGAAGGAGCAGCAGCTGAGATGTCTATCAAGCCTGTCTCTCCTCCTTCTGTGCTGACCGCAAAGACTCCAAGGAAGTGGCAGCTGTGAAGGTCAGAGCTCCTCTGAAAAGTGCCAGGGGCTGCGAAAGTCGTGCTCCCCTGAAGAAGTGACTTGCTGAATCCTTCCACAAGCTTTTCGTTTACCCTTTTTGTTCTGAGTCACTCTAGGGCAGACCCTCCCTGCCCTAGTGGAGGAGTCCCCCAGGCTCCAGGGCTTAGAATCACTGAGCAGATCCATCCAAGTCTTCAACTTCCAAAGCTAACACAATGTGTCAACCACTGCAATAAGCTTGCTTAAAGTTTGCCGATTGTCATCTTGATTGTCCTGGTGATGCCTGGAGAGCAGAGATTCTTGACCGTGGGAATGAGTGGTGGAATGTTCAAGTGTCTCAGTTAGCTTCAGAAAGACCATTGACAAGAACAGCTAAACTGTTTTCTTTGTGGAATGGGCAATGTTATTCTCAACTCTATATCTTCTCCCTCTTATTTTACTTGCAACTCGCGTTTTCATAAATACATATGCATAAATCTGGATTTTTGTGCATATTTATTTTAAAATATCTAGTACCTCAAATGGTTATATCTCAGAACTTGTTTCAAAACTCTCCTTTATATGTGAAGATTAATTTTACAGAGGGCTAATGATTTTATCTCTAGTAACCTAAATGCAATTTGACTCATATATTCACTTTACTCAAATTTTGATAATGTTACTATATTCTATTTTTTTAAATATTGATTTTAGAAATTAATGGGAATATGTCTATGTTGGTAAAACCACTTACTGTGATTATCTGTTTTTGACATTTTTTTCCAATAAAATGTGGGATGCTATTTACTTCACATAGATGTTTTGAGCCTTAGATCTGTTACATGCTGTGCCCTGGAACCACAATTAGCATGTAGAAAGTCCCTACCCATGTGTCCTTAATTCCTAAGTCTATATTTTCAAATCCTGTGTTAATTAATTTGGGATTCTCTTCACTTAGAAAATATTTTTATTTGATAAATAGGTGAATACTGGATTGATCCTAACCAGGGATCAGCTGAAGATGCTATCAAAGTTTACTGCAATATGGAAACAGGAGAAACATGCATTTCGGCAAACCCATCTACAATCCCGCTCAAAACTTGGTGGGCCAGCAAATCTCCTGACAATAAACCTGTATGGTATGGCCTTGACATGAATAGAGGATCTCAGGTAACTTAATATGCCTGCTCAGTTGTAATCTTTGCTTTCATGATTTAGTGACTCCCATTTATTTATTTATTTAGTATATTATGTATTTAGGATGGGGTGTACAGGGTCTCACTATGTAGATATGGCTCATAGTGATTCTCTTGTTTTTGCCTCCCAAGCGCTGGGATTACAGGTGTATGCCACCACTCCCAGTCTCAATCTCTGTCTCAGCAGACAGAGGGGGCGGAGCTGGCACAGCACACTGGGGATTGAACTGTGGCTGCTGCACTCTGCCCAAGCAGGTGCTTTAGTCCACTGAGCTATCTGGCTGGCCCTCCTTGTATTTATTTAGAAGTATGGTATGCTGCTATTTCTTGCCATGATTATTTTTAAGTGATACATTCTCAGTAACAGCTGCAATATACATGCATAACACATTTTACCATGAGATAAATTGAAATGAAATTTGAATTATGATTTTTTTCAGTTGATGAAATATTTTTAATTTTAATTCATCTAATGCATTTGACATTGAGTGGGAAATGGTCTTGCCTCAGCTGAAGGATAGTATTTTTAGCTTCAAGAGGTTGTGGTCACATTTAGCCACGTTCTTACCGATGTCAGGCTCTCTGAAGTGACAGAGCTTTCTGGATAGAGCCTTGGTGTTGGCAGCTTGCATGGAGAGTGGCAGTGTGGATTCCATAGGCTGTGTGAATCAAAATGCTCAAGGTGGCATCTCATACATGACAAGTGATAAATGTCATGTCATTTAATACTGAAATCATTTTGTGAACTCTGTAGTATTAAACTTAAGGCATGTTGTAATTATATAAATTCTGGTAATATTCTGAGTTCCAGTGTGTTCTGTGTTTGTTACATGGCCCAGGATCCAGAGCTTCATCCAGCACTGCTACTTCCTGTTGTAATGTGGATAAGTCATCCTAGATCTCACTATGCCATCCTTTCTTCAGAATTTCCTTCTAATCTCTGCTCTCAATCTTTCCCAGAACCCACTCAGAATAAACAAATTGTAGAACACTATGCATGTGTGCAAGATATGCCAGAATCTAGCCTTAGTTAATGAACAGGAAATTCTGAAATGTAAATTTAAGCAATTGAAATGTAACTTCCTATGTTGTATAAAACCTCAAATATGAGCACTGAAAATGAAACATAAATTATGAAATGAAGAGCCCTGGGAAATTATTTTTGATAATTTTGGGTTGCCAAATGGAAAAAGTTTAATTTGTATTTCCTGCAAGTAGAGAGCAGTTAAGTAAAAAAAAAATTATTCCAACAATTAATGCTCAATGCTTATTACAATTAGTTGTAAAACTAATAGTTATTTTTATATAATTGAGATATATTTTAGGATTTTTAACCTTTCTCTGGAAAATTATGGTTATTAATCAGCTTTATCAACTTTTCTTTGACACACTCTTTAGTGTGTCAGATGTAAGCATACATAGAAATACTAATATATTTTTATATGTATAGAATTATTTACTATATGAAAAGAATTAAGGCAACACACCTCAAAAATGATTTGTCTAAAATTAATTTATTCAACTAAAGCATTATGAAATCCTTCAGTATTGTGTTTTGTTTTTCTTTTAGTTCAGTTATGGAGACTACCAGTCACCTAATACTGCTATTACCCAGATGACCTTCTTGCGCCTCTTATCGAAGGAAGCATCTCAGAATATTACTTACATCTGCAAAAACAGTGTAGGATACATGGATGATGAAACCAGCAGCGTCAAGAAGGCGGTGGTGCTCAAAGGCGCAAATGACCTGGTGATCAAGGGGGACGGGAACATGAGGTTCAGATACACGGTCCTGCAAGATACTTGCTCTGTGAGTACTTTCTATTTTATTTATTTATTTTTTATATTAATTTTATTGAGAAAGAAGTAGCAATGAGACAGTTTAAAAACAGCTTAGTAGGACAGTTAGAATAATTAATGTACTACATATAGTTGTCTTTGTAGTAGTTATTCATAGTACAAGATGCAGACATGGTATCTTGTCTAAACACTGTTAGTTTAAAACTTCTCATTGAACAAGAGAAAGTAGCTGTGTACCTTTGCTAACTATTTTGTATATACATATACATTTTTTTCACTACATAATGGTCCTTCATTTATGGCCTCCTTTTTTGTTTACTTTTGTCAGAGATGTGTATTCCATTGCCATTCATATATTATAGGTTTATGAAATCAACAAAATATTCCAATATAGTCCAGTAGTCCATAATAGTTGTGGGTTATCTGTAGGATGAGCAATGTCAGAAGTTGTTGGCTTGAGCCTTTTATAGCTCAGCATATTAATATGGCTTTACTCTTTATACTTTGTTTCTATACTTTTCTGCTGGATGGTTAAGACCAAAATAAAGCAAGACCTATATAACAAGAAATGTAATTTTTGTATCCGACAAGGTCAGTCAAATAACCTCAGAATTTATCCTGAAACCCTGTACCACACTTTGTAGATCCTTTGTCAGTGTCAGCCATCTGGATGAGTCACGGTCATTGCTTGACCAATTTTCTATCTGTAAAAGCCTGAGAGAATGTTTTGTTTCCATGTGAATCTCCTTAGGCACACTCTACATCATCAATCACATTCCTCTGTGGCTCCATAATCTCCTTGATCAGAAAATTTGGGACACCATTGAGTTACAGGATGTTACAGTACAGGTTCTCTTATGTCCTGAGTCCTCACTGACCTTGAATGGCTAGGGCCACAATGTTGGCTGTCCTTGCAGCCTTTCTTTTTCTCTAATTTTTTGGTCTGAAAACTTAAGTAAAACCAAGTGACACAGTACTTTTTAAATTATTGATGATCTGCTTTTTTATTTTTAAAGGGATGAAAATCTGTTAAAAATATTAGCATGGCACTAGAAGTCAGGACAAATTTATCTTGTGTGTAGACACACCAACATTTTGTGCACAGTTGTTTTTCAGGCAATGTGTATTAGGACACAAGGTGCATGAGAAGTATTAACATGGGAAAGAGGGAACTGGGTCCCTAGGATTATATCTTGCTTGTTTGTAGCTCTCTTTGGTTCCTCTGTAAGGTATTTAATTATTATCAAAATTTGTGGATTCTAAAATGTACAGGCAATCCTTGATTTGTATGTCTTTAAAATGGCATATTCAGATATAAAATGAGGAAAAATATGGGATGATGGATTGTAATCTCATTTTTAAAACATTTTATGCATTTGGTACAGTGTCTAACTATGTAGTCTGGACTCGCAGTGATCTTCCTGTCTCAGCCTCCCCAGCGCTGGGATTCCAGATGTTTTACACTGTATCCAGTTTTGGTGGCAGGCTTGATGCAGGGCTGGCAAGGCATGTGGTACTGGGGATTGAACCCTGGTCCTTATACTTGTCTAGGTTTAGACCACTGTGCTATCTCCACAACCCTATAATCTCATTTTTATGAACACAAACTTCTTTCATAACTTATGTTGTGACTATCTGACCAAAGAATTTACTCAGAAAAAGAGCACCTCTATACATGTTAGTGCTTTGTCCACATGATGAGGGCTCTGACTTTTAAGCAGTGCTCTTTGCTTCTATATTATAAAAATTGGCTGGGCATGCTGTTGTCACACCTCATTGGGAAAGTCTGAATAGACTCTTCATCCATTGCATTATTTAATTTCAGAAACGAAATGGAAATGTGGGCAAGACTGTCTTGGAATACAGAACGCAGAATGTGGCTCGCTTGCCCATCATAGATATCGCTCCCGTGGATATTGGCAGCCCAGACCAGGAATTTGGCGTGGAATTGGGGCCAGTTTGCTTTATGTGACAAGCCCCAGAGAGACCAGCAACGTGCACCACCTTGAACAACAACCAGCGCCATTCATGAGAACCTTTGACTGTTTGAAGTTGATCCTGAGACTCTTGAAGTAATGGCTGATTCTACATCAGCACTGTACATATGATCTTAAGTGCCTGGCCTCTTTACCCTTCAGAATATTTATTTTACTGACGATTCTCAAGTTTTAATTGACCTAAAATATTTTTCAAAGCAAAAGTTTAGGTTTAAGACAACCAGTGACAGTGATCATCTTTTACAAAAAGTAAACTGATGAAATAAATAAAAAATCTGTTTTCTTCAATTTATTTCAATGCAATGAAAAAAACTGCTCAGTATTTATGAGGAAATTCATCTTCCTGGCAGACAGCTTAAAGAGTGGGGTATATAAAACCACAATACATGTTTATTTTGCTTAGCTGAGGTTTTAAAAGTAGAAAATATAGCCCTTTTAGTGACCTCTTATTCCCAGATAACCTGTGAAAAATAAGAAAGTCTAACATTGTAATTGAATCCCATGTCCACATCTTGGTATTGTATAACTGTTATGGGGAATTTTTAATTTAAAAAAAATACCAGTTTTTCACTGCATTAAATAGAGTTTTTAAACAGTACATACTCAGTGGAACTTCGGGAGAAAAAAGTGAAAATGCTTCACCTCAAATTCTTGTGAAGGCTGATATGTTTAGACTCTATTCTCATTCAGTTTTCACAATGCCTTTTCCCTTGGATGCGATCTGTGAATACAGAGAGATGTACAGCATTTAATACATTTGTATTTTCTTTCCCAAGAAGACATTGAGCAAAATAATTGCATCTATGGCTATGAACACAGTCCAGTCCCATAGCTGGGACTCACTCACATGTACACTCCCATCCGGAAGCCTATAATGAAGAAAAAGGTGTAGAAACCTAGAGTTGTGAAGTTGTCTCTCATCAAATGTGAGGACTGGGGTTAGAACATTTGGCCTTTGAACTCACATAGACAAAATGGCCCAACATGTCTTAGCATGAGCTACCTCATCTCTAGAAGCTGGGATGGACTTACTATTCTTGTTTATATTTTAGATACTGAAAGGTGCTATGCTTCTGTTGTTATTCCAAGACTGGAGACAGGCAGGGCTGAAAAGTTATGATTATAATGATGATGATATCCTTTAATGTTGGTGCTAAAATTCTTTCTTTACAACTTTTTTAAAAAATAAAGACTGTTTCATCAATGACATTTGTGAAGATGTACCTGTTAGACTTCCCACGCCCAAAAGGTAGAGTGGTACCCTAGTGCTTTTCCCTGCTCTGCTGTCATACTGTACCCACTGTGCTTTGTAATTCTTTCATGTCTCTGAGACCAGAGCATGCAGGTCCCCTTGTGTCTCAAGAGACTTTTTTTTTCCTTCATTGCATTTGTTGGCTCCGTTTTAATTTCTTATTTAAAAATAAACAGGGGGAAGCCCAAGGACAAGCCATGCACACAACTTTGGACATGTATCTCTGCAAAGCATCAAATTAAATGAACGCTTTTATCATGTCAGTGTTTTTTTTTTTTTTGGAATTTATTTGAACATATTAGTTCTGATTCATTCTCAACAGTGACAAATAAGGTGCTGATATTCTTTGTCCTTTGTTTGAAAGGTACAACTGATGCCTTTCATCATGTGTAGATTGCCTTATAAATGAAAGCCTATCCATGCTATTACCCCATAAAGTCAGTATGACAGTTATCATGGTCTTCAAAAGTATCACAGTAGTAGTATTGATATAAAGGAAAAGACAGATTTTTTTATGTTTGAATAAATTTATAATAAAATATATCAATATTGTCACATATGAATTTAGTTTAAATATTTTCGCAGTTTATATTCAATGTTTATTTCGGGCAATTTTTTTTTTTACAAATTCATTATTATTTGAGCAATATGTGTTTGATTTCAATATTTATATAGCTAAAAAGATTTATGAGTTTTGTTGATATTTTTTCAGGTTCAACCTACATAGGTTGCATAACTTCAGATGGACGGTCAAAAATGTGTGTTTATTTTATTAGGACAAAGGTAACAAGGGCCAGCCAGATAGCTCAGAGGACTAAAGTGCCTGCTTAGGCAGAGCATAGCGGCCAGGGTTCGATCCCTAGCATGCCATCTGCGCCCTGCTCCCGGGGCACACTGAGATGGTGAGTGAGACTGGGTGTGGTGGTGCACACCTGTAAGCCCAGCACTTGGGAGGCTGAAAACAGGAGAACCATTATGAGTTCAATCTATGTAGTGAGTCCCCATAGACTCTGTAGACCCTGTACTAAATACCAACCTCCCCAAACAAACAAAGAGAAAATAAAAACAAAACAAAACAAAAAGAAATATCTTAACAATTTGCCAGGCATGGTGGCACATACCTATGATATTAGTATGTGGGAAGCTGAAGCAGGACAACTGAAAATTCAACGCCACTTATACCACAGAGGAACACTATGCCTCAAAAACAAACAAACAAACAACAAAAAAAAGGGAAAAAAAGAAAAAGAAAAAGAACCCTACTCTCCAGCAAACAGTAATAATTTCTAACTACTAAAATATGAATTCGTTTTTGGAGTTCAAGAATGCTACAAATAAAAACCCATCTAGCCAACTCAAGCCACTCGGATGTCTTGCTTGTCTTCTAGATCTGACTGCAGCATCAGGCAAGTGATTTTACTCATGGGTGTCCCAAAGTCACCTCAGAATCTACCTCATCATACGTGGTCTGCATCTGGGGAGGATCACACCACTAATTTGTTAAGTTAATTAAAGACAAAATCAGGTCCCTCAAAGTTGAAGAAATTAAGACATAGAAGAAAAAATAACAAATCATGAACTATGTTAAAACACTCCAAACTCATAATAAAAAATCTGATCATTTTGATGAGGGTCAAAGTAATAGTGTTCTAAGTTAAGAAGAAATTTAAGGGCATTGTGAAAACATCACATCTCAATAGAACTGATCACAAACAAGTGCAGAGGAGGTCTGGAGAAAATGATGATGATAACCATTGCCCCAGAATCCCTCTCTCAACACTAAGAGAAACATCTTAGGACAGTTCTTTTTTTTTTTTCTTTTTCTTTTTTTTTTTTTCTTTTTAATTCTGCACATTTTGGGAGAGATTATGCCGTAACTCTTTAAAAATCAACATGGGGACAAAGGTCCAACACACAAAGCAATTTTCTCAAATCAACAAACTCAAATCTTTGAGCCCTGGGGCATGCCAGCAACCTGATTTTTTTTTTTTCCAAAATGAGCAGCTCATTCTAAAGCAACATTTCCTTTCAGCCTTCTTTGCTAATGTGTTATTTTCTCAAATTATTGAGTGCTAATAATTGAGGCTAGTCCCAATCTTTTGTTTTTAATAGTTCATGATCTCTTATACCTGCCTACCCCATGCCCATGCTCTAATGGTATCAGCAAGTCACTAGAAGCAAATGCACGTACCCCTCAGATTTAGAGAACTCGACATTTAAATGCTTAACTCAGTATCTTCTTTTGACGTTCAGAGATATGTATAGCTCTATAAGTTCACAAACAAATCATGACATTTCTATCTCCAAGAAGGGTTATGCTCCATGGTATCTCTTGGACAATAGCCATCCCATCTAGCCTAGAAGCCAAGAGCTCTTCTTGTCACTCACCTCCCTCTCACTAGGCCACAATCATGACATCGCAGCATTTTCTATTTTGTCCCTCATGTTTTTCAGTTCTCTTCTCTCCATTTTCATTGTCACCGACGTACTCCATGAAAACTGGGCTCTTCTCATAACCTCCCAACAGATTTTCAGACATTTACATTTCCCCTCTTCTGATCTCTTCTTCCTGCAATAATTAGTTAATCATCAATCAATTTACCAATCACTTTGATTAATCAGTTGAAGAGATCAATTTGAAAGACAATTCTGAATGTGGCGCATATCACTTGCCTTACCCCACTAACAAAAAATGCATACAATATACACAAAACTACATAAGTTTATCTTAAAATATCTAGAATGTAATATATATATATATATATATATATATATATATATATATATATATATATATTCACTATATCATTGAATTGGCTTCCCTTTGTTCATTTGAAAACAACTGTTCTCCAGTGATAACGCCTGGCATGTCCTGACTCCTCAGTCTTCCTTAGGCCACTGTACTCCTTAGTCTATGCTCCACTCAGGTTTTTTGTCCACTTTCTGAAAATTACTGGGCTCTCCTCCCATTGAAGCCCTCTTGTGCATATGCTCTTCCTAGTTTGCCTGTTCTAATTTTCTCAGCTACCCCCAGTGCCACTCTTCCCAAGCTCTTCCTGAGCTCCTCACCCTTCACCACGAAGCCATTTAGGTACATTCTCCTCTCACATATTTCCTTGGAACCCTGTTTTTATTCCTTCATAACTCAGCTTCTTATGTTTTTTTATTGTTGCGCTGATCATTTCATTAATGTCAATTTTTCAAAAAACTGTATTTGTTATAAAAGCAGGAGCTACTCACACAATAAGATAAAATTCTTCTTAGTATGTTTGCCAGTTCTGCATAGATGCACTGATGAGGAGAGATAATACACCATGTGACTGGAATGAACTGAATGTACAGGAAAAGTAAATTCCTAGAGCACCCACACCTGATTTCTGCACTAATGTGGAACGTACATTATGTGTGATTGTTTCTGTTTCAATTTATATTGCCCAACACATTAGGAGCAATGGAATTTTTATCAAAGGCAATAACATACAACTGAATGTGACAAGAAATTTTCAGAACTAGATTCAGTTAATTAAATATAATGCCACTCAATTTTTTAATGTAGTTAGTACAGGGTCTACAGGGTCTCACGATACAGATTAGACCTGTAGTGATCCTTTCTGTTTTTCAGCCTCCCAAGCACTGGGATTACAGTGCATGCCACCATGCCCAGTTTCATTTGTCATCTAATTCTCTTTATGTACACAAATCATTATATAATTCTTATTATGGTGTTCCCAAGGATCCTCAGGCATTCCTAAGGCAGGACTTAGAGCAAGGGATTGGATTATGGGGATTGATAGCTGACTTGCCTTTAGGAGCTGGAATCATGGGGCACTGAAAGGGTTTCTCTCCTCCTCACCTCTTCCTTTCTCTCTGCTTCTCAATTGCCAGCGTGAGCAGCTTCCCTCCGCCCCAGCCTGCCACGCCACCCCTGCCTTGGAACCAGCTGCCGATGAGCTGAAACCTCAAAAACTGTGAGCCAAAATACACTTGTTATCCTTTAAGCAATGGATGTCAGGTATTTTGTCTCCGTGATGAGAAAGTGACTGGAGCAATTATCAAGGAGTTTTGAAATTTTGCAAAGGGGTTAAAAACAAAGATGTATAATATGGTAGAAAGAGGAAATGTAAGATTCAAAAATCTATTTTAAATCTGTATTATATACGAATAGGAACTGAGAATACAAGTGTAATAATGAAGAGAGAAAATATTTTTTTAAATTTGTTTTTGCAGAAAAAGTTTAATTTAGGATTGTTACACAGGAAGCAAATTAAAATCATTTAAACATGCAAAGTTCTAGATGGGCTATTCACAAAAGCCATAGCATGAAGGCCAATAAACCTGAAGATACTTAATAACAAGAAGTAAAAATGCAGCATACACAATAAAATATTAAATTATATCATCATAATTTGACAAATATTAAAGCATCTGATAGAATTAGCTGCAAAAGATGCAACTAAATACATGTTTAATCTTTTCTCCAGTAAATTGGAGAACATATACGATCAGCTCAATTTTTTTTAAATTTTTATTTATTCATTTGGTACAGGGTCTCACTATGTAGCTTGGACTTCTAGTAATCCTTTTGTCTCAGCATCCCCAGTTCTAAGATTACAGGTGTGTGTCACCACACCCACTTGCAGAAGCCTGCATGGCATGTGGTACTGGGGCTTGAACCTGAGTCCTTGTCCTTGCCAGGCAGGTGCTTAGACTATTGAGAAACCCATTCTGTTTCTTAGACTTCCCATAAGTCTAAAGGGGTCATGGAACCAAACTGAGCCGGGGGGGGGGGAGAAAATGTCAAACACTCTAGCTCTAGGCAATGAACAAATACAGATAAAAAATAATGAAATTTAAAATCCTGTGACAAAAACAATTACACGTGGAGGCAGATTTATTTATTTATTTTATTGAGAAAAAATTGCAATGAGACAGATTCAAAACAGGTTCATAGGAGAGTTACAATAATTAATACATTGCACATTGTTGTCTTTGTAGCAGTCATTCATAGCACAGGATGCAGATATGATATCCTATCCAAACACTGTTAGTGCAAATCTTTCTTCTTATTGAATTAAGAGAAATATCTCCATTTTGTTTAGTTATGTCACAGATGGGTATTTCATTGCAATGCATGAATTCAGCAAAATATTCCAATTAGTCCAGTAGCCCACAGTAGTAGTGGGTTATCCACAGGACTGTCAATGTCCGAATCTGTTGACTTGAGTCTTCCATAGCTCAGCACATTAACATGGCTTCACTTTTCATAGCTCATTTCTATACTTTTCTGCTGGATGGTTAAGACCAAGATAAAGCAAGACCTATATAACAAGAAATGTAACTTTGTATCTGACAAGGTCAGTGACCTCCCCTCAGGACTTATCCTGAAACCCTGTACTGAACTTTGTAGTTCCTTTGTCTGTGTCAGCCATGTGGATGAGTCATGGTCATTGCTTGACCAAGTTGCTCTTAGTGAAAGCCTGAGAGAATGTTTTCTCTCCATGTGACTCTCATTAGGCACACTCTACATCATTGATCACTTTCTTCTGTGGCCCCATAATCTCCTTGATCAGAAAATTTGGAACACAACTGAGTTAAATGATGCTACCATATAGGTTCTCCTATGTCTTGAGTCCTCACTGACCTTGAAGGGCTAGTGCCACAATGTTGGCTATCCTTGCAGCCCTTATTTTTCTCTAATTTTTGGTCTGAAAACTTAGGTTGTTAGCAGAAGCAGATTGATTTAGATGGCAGTTGTCAGTTCACATTTCCATCTGTGTTTCATGTCAACTATCCGCACTTTTGCTCTGGAATGTAAAATAATCACTCCGTGACTGCTACAAGACACATATGCATATGTTTTGACTGTTAAGAAGGTAAAATAATCCTGCATAGGGACAAATATGAATGAATAATTGGTATTAGTGGATACTGATGAGAAATGTGCAGGGAAAACAAAGAAAATAGCCTTCCAGATTAGACTGGATTTGGAAAGAAGAAGCAAAGAAGACGATTTGAAAAGGCTTTTCTTAATGAATCTTGAAGGAAAAATAGTGTCATAAGTAAGGAAGAAAATAAGCTAGACCTAACAGCAGTATAGTTCAAGAGATGAAGTTAGTAAGAGTCATGGCTGGCTTGGGGACCCCGCCAGGCTTGAGTGGTAATAGCTGCCATGCATGGGCTTGGTGGGAGATACAGTCAGAGATCTAGGAGCAGGCATCTGGGAGGGGCTATGTGTAACACTACTGAGACTGGAAATTACTCTGGAAGCGCTACCTTCCAGAGGTTATATGGAAATGTGTGAAGGGTGTGTTCATGTGGTCATCACTAGCGAATAGTTTTGCATCTCATTCAGCAGCCACAGACGTTAAAAATATCCCCTGCTGGCCAATCTCTTAGAATAGAATCTGAACCACTGAAAACAGCAATAGAAATTTCATTACAGTGTGTGGAACTGTTTTAATCAAACGAGACACGTGTGAATCATATGTTAGGTTCCTTTGGAGCCAATACTCCTTCAGGACTTTCACATGAATGGGATTGGAAACAAGGTAGAAAAAAGTGAATGAAAAGTACGTGTCACTACAGATAGACAAAGCCGGTGTATTTGGAGTTACATAAGGAATGAGCTTGAAAGAATCTAGTGGAAGACCAAGGAGGCAAAGAAACAATTTCTGGTTTGGGTTTCTGGAAGGAACAAGATGGCATTCCCTGAGATAGAGAATGAGGGAGGGCAGGCAGATGATGTGTGCACTGTGTTTGCTGGAGAGAGGTCAGGGCCAAATTGAAAGATAGGTGAGCAATCACAGGGAGTGGCTGGATATGCTTGGCAGCCATGGGTTCTGGCCTAAGTACAAGCTGCTAGGTTATCATGGCCTTTTTGATTCAATGCAGCTGAATCGAAATTAACAACAGCTTATCTTCCTGATGATCAACCACTTCCTCCTTCTTCCCCAACCCAGGCCTGGACGCCCTTCTCACACACACACAGGGGAGACCCCAGTCAGCTCCTTCAGTGTGGCTGAACAGCCCCTCCAATTCTACACCTAGCAAAAGTCCATAAAGTCTCAGCCTTCTGGTCTCAGGTCAGGGACTCCCTCCACCTCCCTGTGATTGATCCTCTGTGTCCTCACCAATGGAAATAAAGGCTTTTTCCTGCTGAAAAACCTAACAGGAGTCACTTTGGATAGGAATGGGCTTTGGATATAAATAGAATCACTCATGAAGGCTGTAAATGAGCACTGAATCAAGAACATAATAGATTCATGGGGAAAGCCAAAAGCTCAAAGGAATTGAGGGAGGACTGTCTCTCTCTCTCTCTCTCTCTCTCTCTCTCTCTCTCTCTCTCTCCTCTCTCTATCTACCTATCTATCTATCTATCTATCTATCCATCTATCTATAATCTATCATCTGGCTGGCTATATATCTAAATCATGAATAAAGAGAAAGCAAGAATGAGAACAACAGAGAGCTTAGTGTATATATATATATATTTATGCATATTATATACTAAATATGAATATATCTTAGTATATGCATAGCTCAGGGTATATATGCATACTATTTGCATATATTTTTACAGTATATATGTATTAAAGAAGTCTTTTATTTATGCAATCATGAATGTTGGTGGTTATGTCTAACTATGAATTTCAAAAAGAAAGTTTAGCAACTATCTCTGATGCTTTAGTTTATCTTTTGTTCTGGTTTTTATAGTTCCATGAGTAAACTCAGCAAAAACAACATAAATACAGTGGAAGATGAAAATTATTTTAATCATGGATCTAGATAAAAAAATATCAGTGAGTCTGTTTGGATAGGGAATCCTAGAAATGAAATCATATTGATTTAATAAATCCTGCAAAAGTTATGCTTATAATTGTCCACTGGGTTTATTTTGATGCCATAAATAAAAACATCAGTGCTATTTAATTCTCACTGATGTCTTATCTCATGCTTATCTAACATGTTTAAAAGCTCTGCAAATGGCATTTGCTTTTATCACAGGAGATGATTCACTGCAATTTTACGGGACCTTCATCCAGCACAGGCATATAAATAATTATACTTAACTAATATAAATATTGTGAGAAATTGGCCTGCAGAGAGGTGAAGTGTAAAATGAAGAGCCAAATGGTAATAAATAGAAGAAAGGAGGACTGAAATGGTACTATGAACAATTTTCCCAGCAGCTGAAACTGTTATGAGGTACATCTTATGATGAGAAGCAGCTGGGATTCAGAATAATCACAATTGTTAGTCAATTTAAGGAGAAAAATAAAGGCAGCATATATTGAAAACAGCTGCAGTTAGGGCTGGAGAAGCTGAAGAGGAAGTGGGATTCCAAATCCCTCCCCGGGACATCTGACATGTTCCCTTGCACAAGGCAGTACTTGGTGTCTTCTTGGAGTCAATGACTCTGGACACATATTCTCACTGTGCCTTTGCTCCTTCTGATGAGGATCATTTCCAGGTGGTTGAAATTTAAGACAAGATCTGAAAACCAGGCCCACTTTTTTTTTATCAACAGTAATTACTGATGCCCTCTGGCTATTTAGTTTGCTCTGTCCTCATAGCCCTAGTTAGCCCTCAAAATTAAGTCCTTCTTTCCTTCAACTATGACAACACTCACTCGAATCTGAGCTGAAGTGACCTGCAAAGTCCCTCCACATCTGCCTCCTCAGCATGCATGCAGTGCTGTCTTCTCCCTTGCCT
Organism: Ctenomys sociabilis; assembly: GCA_004027165.1. Lineage (NCBI taxonomy): Eukaryota > Metazoa > Chordata > Mammalia > Rodentia > Ctenomyidae > Ctenomys > Ctenomys sociabilis. Next base: position 37,027 of record PVKA01012084.1, on the reverse strand, counting down.
TTGAAGTTTTGTTCCCTGATGGTTTCTCAGTGGCGCCAGATGACTTCATCCACCATCTGTAAAGGGATAACTTCCAAAGCTGCTTCACTGTCCCTAGGGTGCTTCTCCAATAGGTCATACATTTTATCATGTCCAGTCACCCTTCCAAAGGAGTCACTGCCATAGCTGCCACGTAGGAAGCTGTGAGCAAGACAGCAAGTGTGTAACTGCTCACTTTGTATGAAGGGAGATGTCTCTTGCACGCTTTTGGAGTCCTCCTTCAGCTGACCCCATTTCCCCTCCTTAGCCTGATTTTCCAACAAGTTTCTACATAAGACTCTCCAGTCTACTCCTTGAAGAAAATACATGCTACTCTGTGCTAAGAAGTTTTAGTCTCTTCTTTCTTTCCTCTAGCATGTAGAATTATGCTCTCTTCGATAATAAATATCTGCTACATTTCTCTGTTGAAACTTGCGTTGGATCCCTATTAGGCGCCGAAACTAAGAAGTAGGACCAGATGGGACCTGAAAGAGAAGATTCATCTGTACTCATGAAGAGATGAGCAATCCATTCTTGTGATGAGCGCATGAATTAGCACATTCATGGATTACTGCCTGTTGAGAATGGCTCTGCTATAAAGACAAATGTGGGAGGTTTGTCCCTTGTTCTTGTCCTTTACCATGTGACATCCTGGTGCTGCCAGCATGAAGGCCATCACCGATGCCTCGCTGTGAGCCAAAGCACACCAGCTTTCTTCATAACCAACTCACTCCATGATATGGTGTTAATAACAACAAAAAGCACATTAAGAAAGTATCTTTTTGTAAAGATAGACTCTATCTATGCCTTCCTATATTTTGTTGACTTTGTGTTCTTCTCAAGCAAGAGCTTCGTAGTGCTTTAAACCTACATCTGTCTTGAAAGCAAGCACTAATATTCAATAGTTTTCCTAATCTTGCATAACTATATCTGTTAATCTGAGAACAGATTTGATAAAACAGAACAGAAATAGATAAAACAACTATTTTTTATGTATTTAATACAGGGCCTATAGGGTCTCACTACATAGATCATACTTGTAGTGATTCTCCTGTCTTCAGCTTCCCAAGCGCTGGGATTACAGGTGCGCGCCACCATGCCCAGAGCCCCTTGCAGTATCAGTGTTGCCTGGGGGTGTGGCTGGCCCAGCATGCAAGGGGTCAAACCCCAGGTGCTGTGCTCTGCCTAAGCAGGCACTTTAGTCCGCTGAGCTATCTGGCCAACACTATAACAACCATTGTTAATTAGCTATTCCTGATTTGAAAATCTATAACATACGTGTTGTTGTGTTACCCTGTTTCTGCTTTTTTTTTCTATTTGTTTTTGCTTCTGTTTTTACTCTTCAAAATAAAATAAAATAAAATTTAAAAAGAAATAAATAAATAGAACCTTCATCTAGGGACTGGGTAGCTCGGTGATCAAATGCTTGCCAGCAGATGAAAGGCCAGGTGCCATGGTTTGTATCTAGTTGGCCCTCAAAGCCTCATGTGATCACAGGGTCTTTGTGGAGGTGACTCAATCTAAAGTGTGATTGGTTCTAATTCAATGCTGGGATTAAGGGTGTTGCGGTGAAGGGTGGGCGATTGGTGCATCAGTCCACTGACTGGATTGGCACCACTCGTTTATCTGTAGGCTGAATACAGCATAAGGGACAGGAAGAGGCTTGTCTTCCATCTCTGGCTGCTTTTGCTGAATTCTGCCCCTATGAACTGTTGTCCATCTGCCATGTGCCACCCTTCCTTATAGCCAGCTGATTGTGGACTGAAAGGTCTATGAATTGTGATCTAAAGTAAGCCTTTCTTCTACTAACTTCAGGATTAGGTATTTGTCTCAGCAATGAGAGGAAAGTGATTAAGACACCTTATGTTCAAACCCCGGCCTGTAAAACATGACAAATCTATATATCTATATCTATATCTATCTAATCTATTTGTCTGTCTGTCTGTCTGTCTCTATCTATCTATCTATCTATCTATCTATCTATCTATCTATCTATCTATCTATCTATCTATCTATCTAGAGCTTTATTTACATAGGGACATAGAGAAAGTAAAAACCTGTCAGTTATTATTCTAAGGTCTCTGCTCTAGACCAATGCCCATCCATATTTCTTACAAAACCTCTCTCTGGTTGCTCCTGCTGTCTTCTGTGATAACATAAAATTCACCTTCCATTTTAAGCTGGGCTAATTTCAGTGGACAAATATGCCTCATAACTCTATGTCTCTTTCTTCATAGTACTTTCTGTGGTTCTTTTCTCTCTCTAACTGAAAAGACTTTACTATTGAAGGTTGCTGAATGTGGGGGCAGAATTATAGTGCTGGAGTCAGCTTTTGATGATGTTCATGCCTTTTCTCTGCCCTTTACCTGACTCATACTTCCATCGCCCAACAAGCTGTACCCTTCGTAGGGATCATCCTGAGGGTCTGATTATGATTGGGCAATTACTGTTATCATACCTCTTATGGTTAACCAAGCAAAATATAACACTTATTACTCATCTTGTGTCTGTGGTGGGTCATGTGAATTCAACCTATCTGCCCTAGATAAAGAAACATTTTTAATGTATTTAGTACAGGGTCTCACTGCACAGAGCAGACTCATAGTGATCCTCCAATTTTTAGCCTCTCTAGTGCTGAAATTATAGGCATGTGCCACCATGGCCAGTCTTTGTGGCTGGACAGAATTTTTAAAGAGGGAAAATCATATATTCTGTCCCTATAATGCTTAGGAGAGTACTGAACACATAATGGAACCTACAGAGGTAATGCAGTCCTCCAGCCATATTGTTTTTTCAATGCTAAAGTTTTGGCTGATCTGTCAAACTCACTACGTAGCCCAGATGGCCATGATCTTCTGCCACTGGGAATGTTTATGACAGAGGGACCACGCCAATAATTCTTTCTTCAGATTTCCTTCAGTCACTGAGACTCCCTCACCGAAAGAAACTTCTACCTATGAGGCTCTGGATCACAGTAAGCAACAATCAGCTACAGAGACACCAAGACCTTTTCCTCTACTGTGCATGAGAAAGTCTTCAGAGGGCCATCTCAGGTCCAAAGCTTCTTCAAGATCCTTTACAAATCTCACTGTCAGTTGAAGATGGGTCAGCTTTCCTTTTAGTCCAACCTGACCTATCTTACTTCCTTATAGACAAGTATATCTCACAAGATGACTCCCAAATAACTTGTACAAACAACTTGCCAGCTTGCATTCTGTTTTGAGAAACTCAACCTAAGACTGAGCTTCAATATAATTATTTATCCTACTTATGTAATTATGGGGCATCTCATTTTTAAGACTGTAAGAAGCACATCATTTCTTTCACATCATGCCTAAACTAACAGTAACTCCCATTTCTAAGTTTTATGGGACACAAAGGGCAGGCTGACTTCTTTTGATAAGCATCATGGCAGATATAGCCAAAAGATACCAAGTAATGCATTTTTAGTGAAAACACACAGGAGTTGCAAAATATGTTTTTGGTGACAGTTTAAAGAGGTGAGAAAAAGGGAGGACCAGAAACATCATCTGAGAAGAATTTGTTTTAAAAATATTTGTTTTAAAAATATTGGACACTGATGAGAATCTTTTAAAAATTTATTCATGAAATTCACTCAAATATTGACTCTTTGGGTGATTTCTTAAAATCTTTGCTGTAGCACACTGGAGAACAGAGATTTAGGGAATACTTTCGTGTGTGGTCTGTCATATAGAATTTTTTGGCCAATAATATATCATGCTAGCTTAGTCAGTCATTACTCAGAGGGGAGTTACATCTGAAAGGAAAATATTTCTAACTCACTTATAAAAATAGAAACAATCCTTTAAGTTAAATCCACACAAGTATGACATTAATATAAACTAGGAAAAAGTAAGCACTTTGATGTAATTTTTAACTGCTATACCACTAGTTTTTTGAAAATGGTTTCTCTATATTTTTCCTATTTATTTCTTTTTTGCCAAAGTTAAAGAAATTCTTTCTTTATGGATAAGTGTACCACCAGTATCTTTTGCCTGGATGACTGCAATAGACTCCTGCCTCATGGATTCTACTCAAAAGAGAGCTCATAGAATTATCCAGAAATTGTCAGCCAAACCGGATCATCCACTGCTATGATGTTTTCTTGTTCCACAGAGCAATGGCCAGTCTCCTAATGATGGCCCAAAGAAGTAGTGTGAGTGTACACTATCATCAGATGTGTGTATGTTTTAGAGGTTGAAAATGCTAATTCTATGCTATATTGATAAACAGGCCCAAACTGATGCTTTTTAAGACAAACATGGCTCTATCACAACCCTTCCTATGTGTCTCCACATAATCTGTCCTTTTCCCAATTTGGGAGCCTTCTGTTACACTCGCATCCATGTGCTAACTTTGGTCCATTCGTACTGACTTTGACCTTCCTTGAGAGATATTCCTCTTCTTTAAATAACTGCTGCTCTGACTGCCTGGAATGATCTTCTTCAATAGTTCTACACTGTTTATTTCTTAAAGAAGTTTGAAAATTTTGATGTGAACTTCAAACTACAGACTGTATGGCTCCTTACAACCATGAAATCTAGCATAAACTTGCAAACTATTGTCAGTTTAATGGAGGACTAGAGTTTAGAAAATCAGTGAGACTATCAAGGAAGCTTTTATAAGAGAAGAGGAAGATGATAAAGGTAGAGCAGGAATGGCCTTGCATTGGGAGAAGAGTCATGGAGAGCAGCACAGGCTGCCAGGGCATGATTTGCACCAGAGGCTCAATATGCATTTTACAACTAAGTGAATCATTAATAAATGGACTTTAGAAGCTGGGTGTGGTGGCATAGGCCTGTAATCCCAGCACTCAGGAGGCTGAGACAGGAGGATTGTTGTGAGTTTGAGACTAGCTTGAGCTACAAAATGAGCTTAAGGCCAGGCTGAACTGCATAGTAAGACCCTGTCTCAAAAAGACAAAATAAATAAAAATAAATAAATAAATGGACATTAGAATGAATTTGGCACCTAAATTAGCTATTGTCAACCTGGTGGTGAATAACTGAAATCTTATTCAAGTGTAGAATAGCAGTCTGAATCATTTGAATTGGTAAAATTTCATGACTGCTGTACAATAATTCCCTCAAGACATGTGCTTTTCCTTTCTGAATGCATCATTAGCATAGTAACTTAAGATTCTTTTGCAGAAAGTGAGCAGTAAATACCTAGACAGCATGGTACAGTGTTAGCTCTATAACTAAATTACTTGGGGTAACATCCAAGCCCTCCTTTTCATTGTGGGAGTAATTGTGAACATTTCAGATAACCTTTTGTACCTTTCTTTTTCTGTTATCTTTTTCTTTGCTTCCTTCTTTGTTCCTTCCTTTCTCATTGTTTCTTGAAAATCTTTTATTTATTTACTTTATTTGGTACAGGGTCTTGCTATGCAGCTTAGACTCATAGTGGTTCTTGTGTCTTGGCCTCCCCAGTGCTGGGATTGCAGGCAGGTACCACCAGGTCGAGCTGCAGTGGACACCTCAGCATGCACTGCCAGCAATCAAACCAGGGCCCTTGCATTTGCCAGGCAGGTGCTTAGACCACCAAGCCATCTCCCTGGGCCCCTTCCTTTTTCTTTTTGAAATGAATGATCCTTATACAATTAAAGAGAGTAATAAATTAAGCTTAAAGATACTAGTACAATTTTTGGCTCATATTAATTGCTCATCAGTTGTAGTACAATTACAGGGGACTTTGTCCAAAGCACATAGAAAAGCCATTTCATGGATGAAAATGTCCTTTATTCAAGGACACTGGATCTATGAGCCATCTCATTCATAGTTTTGGAATTGGGTGACTCTTAGGACCTGTGTCCCTGCTAAACTAAGGTTTATCTCCTGAACTGGACTTTTTTGGTCATTACCAAGAAATCTGTGTATGACTCCTCCAAATGGACCAGCTAGCAGCACCTGTGTGGTAGGACCACTGCCACGAGGTGACATCCGAGGTAGTTGTGAGTTAGGCTGTTAGTTTTTTATCTTGAAGTACTATAGTATTTTGTAGTTATCTTCAGCTGGTTTAGTGCTGCCCTCTGTTCTGTACTTACTAGGATCCTGTCACCTCCACTGAAATTGAGAAGCTTGTTTCAGCCTGAGGTTTTTATTCCTAAGACTAGAGATACAGTACAACAAGGTGCTGTCTCACATCTCACCAATGACTTCTCCAGACCTTAGTGGCCTGCTTGCAGAATACAGTGAGAAGCGGAATGGTTATAAATCCATTCTAATAAATCCAGCTCTTAAGTTTTGTATTGTATTCTTCTTACTTGAGAAAGTTTGTGACATCTAAATTTATGTATTTTGGGGTATCTCTGAGGCCTGAGTTCAGCAAATCAACCATGTTAATAATTATTCCTAGAATTTGCTGTTACATTTACATATTAATAACTTTTTCCAGATTGTTCAATTTTCCTTAGTTTAGCATTTCAGAACTCCCACGTATACTGGCCAGACTTCCCACAACATGCATTGATTAAGTTCTTCCACTCTTTTCTTTTGTAAGTCACCTCTTGAGATTGACCTTTGAATTATGACCCTGGGAGGTGCTCTGAGATCTGATCCTAGTTAATGTTTGGAGACAAGAAGCAGTGGTGGAAATAAGGTATGAGGAGATCAAGTCTTTTCTTGTACATATCTTGCATTATAATTATAACAAAAATAATACCAGGCAAGGATTAGCAGTCCATTTTTAAAGAGGCCCTAGAGTTAGAAAAACTTAATGTGTGAAAGAGGAATGTTTCAAGGAATTCTTCATAACCCTTAGTAAAAATCCCCATAGCCTGCTGTATCCCAGTCATGGAGGAATCAAATAGAGTTAGAAAATTTATTTACATTTCTGAAGACTTTTGGTGATCTATAGAATGAAGATCTATATGAGGTTTTTTAAATGTCAAATGTTTAGTGAAGAAATCAGTTTTCTTTTTTTCAGAAAAAAAATACATATTTTAGGTTAGGCAGAGAAAAGGCAAATATTTCCTTCTGTTCTTTGAGCCAACAGGGATTTCAATGCAATATTCTCTTTCTGCACAGCAGCAGTAAAAGTAACCATACTCTTATGTAGTCCTACAATTTCTCATGTGCCTGAAACATGACGTCATGTAGTAGAAGCCTTTCATCTTCTTAACTTTGGCCTGCAAGCGCAGGACACACCCTTTGGTCATAGATAATTAATCTTTTTTCCATGCACTTCAAAATTCTTATCCCTCCACACAAGCTAGCTATTCCTTTGCTAAGTTCTAATGAGTGAAAACATTTGTCCAGTTGTTTATGTTTCTGCTGCTTTCCATCTCTCAACAATTGCTGACCTCACCAAGATTCTTAGCTCTCAGCCTAGACTGAGTCTTGCTCATTTACATAGAAATATAATGAATACACTTTATCTGAAGTTCAGGGGAGCTCAGAGCAAGCCACAGGACCCAAGATTAGAAAATAATCAAAATTGAATTGAATGCTTATGTTCAGGGCCCTCTTCAAAATTATACCTTAGAAGCATCCTACTGAAGCCACCATAAAGTCTAGATAATGGTGCCATTTATGGTATAACTGATCATACTTCTCTTGAAATCTGCCAATTGTTGTCCCAAATGCAGCTGGGTTGATTACCAAAATAGCTTTTTTATTTTTCTCATTGTCACAGTAGGTAGACAAATGCCTCCCTACATGTGTCTACAATCTAACTCCTAAAGCCCATGAATATATTATACTGCATGAAGCAAGATGGAATTCAGGTTGCATACTGGAATGGAGGTTGCCTATCTGTTGATCTTGAAATGTAAAGATTACTATGATTATCACTGGGGTTCCCATTATCATAAAGGTCCTCAACAGAGAAAGGCAGGCGAGCCAGTATCAGAGTGAAGCATCATGAAAACGTTTGACCAAATACTGTAGGCTTTCACAAGGAAAGGGGCTCACGAGCCTAAGGTCTGGATGGCTTCCCCTACAACCTGGGGAAAGGAAAGAGCGCAGTTCCTTCCTGGACTTTCTCAACAGGAGCATCACCTGCACTGCACCTTAACTTTTTACCTCTGGGAACATACAACAACAAATCCGTGGTATACAAGGCATTAAGTTTGTGGCAATTGCTACAGTAGTAATAAGAGCCCGAAGAACCCCATCTCTAGGTTCAAATTGTGCAGGCATATGTTTGATGTACTAAGACATCATGCTTGTGCCCGGACTCCATAAGAGACCCGGTCTTCTGCCTGTTGGCTTCTAATTGCCTACAGGGCTCACTGGACTGCAAATTCCTTGCAGTAAGATAGGACTTTAGCTATTAAATAAGCAATTGGGAAAGAAAAATTTAGGGCTGACCAAATAGCTCAGTGGATTAAAGTGCTTGAAAGCAGGGACAGGGGATGGAGTTCAATTCCTGGGCCTGCCAAGCTGGCCCTGCCCCCGGGGTGCATTGAGAGAGACTGGGCATGGTGGCATAGTCCTATAATCCCTGCTCTTGGGAGACTGTAAACAGGCGGATCACTAGGAGTCCCAACTGCAGTGAGACCCTGAACACCCTGTAGATCCTTCCCTAAAATACAAATACTACTACTATCATTAATAATGGTAATAATAATTTAACTCTATGAATTAAATTGACATAAACAAATATTAAAATTAACTATTTTCTATGACATACTGTTGTCAATATAGGGAGCAAATGTAATTCAGAAACAGAATTGTATGACTATGATATTGCAGTATAATGTATAATAGACACACTATTTTCATGTAAGTGAAATATTTCTGGAAAGTGCACCAGGGACTGTGAATACTGATTGCTTTCAGGTTGGAGCGTGTTTACCAAGGTTTGACGCTTACATGACAAAAGTTTTAATTTTTAAAACATGATTTTCTTAGATAGAGTGAATAAATTTCAAATTTTAAGGTCAAATGTGTAAAGCTACTATTTTTTGTTTGTGGTAGCTGAACAAAAAATTTATAATAAAGAAGAGACAGACTCAAAATGTCAGTATGGCAGTATGAAGGTGTAGGACGGTAGAAAATGCCTTATTTTATAATTGTTTTAAATAGTTTAGAACTATTTTTTACTTTTAATTAATTTTTAATTTTATTTTTAACATGGTTTTTATTTTTACTTAACATAAAATTTTGTATATTTAACATGCAAAATGTGATATTTTGAAGTGGTACACATGGTGAATGGCTAACTTAATTAAAATGTGTCTTACCATCATTTTGTGTTCGGAGAACACACAGACACACAAATCCTTTTTTAGTTTTAGTAATTTTCAAGTTATTATGCATAGTCTCCACTTGACATGCCAGATCTCTTGAGCTTATTTCTGCTAACTGAAATCCTTTGACTGAAACCTCTTCACTCATCCTACCCACAGCCCCTAGGAAACGACTTATTAATCCCCTTCTGTGAGTTAAACTTTTCTATGTTCCTCAGATAGGTGAAGCAAGTGGTATCAATTGTTCTTAACATTAATGTTTATTGTGTCCATTTTTCTTTTGATAAATCATCAGCATCTTCTTCTCTAATTATTCCCTTTGGAAGATAACAGTTTGCTGCTTTGCACTGACTAAGGACTGACCATTTCAAGCGAAGTGATATTTTTCACACATCCCAGGGTTTCTTCTAAAACTCTATGGAATTTCCTTCAGAATTTTCTCTATCCTGAACCTATGTTGTATTACTTCATATTCTTAAATCACTGCATTATTATACTAGAGAGTTAATATTCAACCCACTTTTTCATAACAATGAAGTTTCTTGGCCAAGAGTTGTCAAACTGAGGAATAGTAACAAGAGCGGGAGTATTTCTTTAAGATATTTTATTATAGATGTCTGGAAGGAAAAGAAAGATCAACAACCACATACAAGTTTACAGAAGATGGTCTCAAAACATTCTCTGTGTTGTTGTGACGAATACAGCCCTGTAATTGGTTTTATGTCATTGAGTTTACAGGATGGGGAGATAGAATCCTCTGTGGGGTGTCAACTAATGTTTCCAACAGGAAACAAATAGAGATACTGTGCCTGACGGCTTGAATGCAGGTCAACCATTCTGATCTAGAATTTTAAAAGTGAAAGTACATTAGCACCATAGCCTATGCCATTGAAGCCTGCCCGAATATTTATAATCTTCATCAGCAGTGACTAGAAAAAAAAATGAAGCACCTTTAAAAGCAGTTGGTATCAATGACTAGAACAATTGTGGCTTTAAAAATATTATTCTAAATCATTGCACTACACTATTTTTACTCATATCCTAGAAAATTAACAAATGATGCTCCCAAGTGTTGCCCACTTGTACATTTGTTTGGTCTTCTGGAACTCTTACACTTTATCTGTTTCTGGCCATTTGAGGTAGTTGAAATAGGGAGATCTTTTCTAATTTCATGTTTGACTGTTTCAGAAAGGAAGATTATTTTGTACTGGGTAGCAGTCATTGCTCCATAGATGGGCTGGGACTCAAAGAATGTAACACAGCGTTATTGTAAGAGTGTTGAAGTTTATTTATTCATAGCACCATTGAGACATTTTGAAGTTGGAATTGGTAAAAAAATAAAACAAAAAGCATTTGAACTGTACTTGATGGAACAGAAAAAAACACACATACTTTCTTGCTTTTGTCAAATTATACTTTTTTCCAAAACTTTTGGAAATAAATAATTGGAATTTAGTTGGTCACCTGTACTGGTTGACAAAATTAGAACAAGAGGAACACATATGGAATGTGAAGCTTTGGCAGGGGATTTCAGACAGAGTTTGGCTTATAAAAAGCAAACAGGGCCAATGTCCACACCGAATTCTTGATCAGGACCACCAATGTCATAGGGGGCAATGTCTATAATTGGTAGTCGCATGGCCTTGCGTGTTCGGTATTCGAAGACTGTTTTGCTCCACTCCCCAGTGTGTTTCTGTATAAAAGACCACAAAACCTTTAGTTACAATGACATCACAATCACTTGCACAATTCCTCTGACTGGTCATGCTAGAAAATTTTCCTGCTGCAAATGGGCTCTCTGTGTATCATGCTGGCTTCTATAGATATGGCAGCTGCTCTCTTTCAAGTTGAAATCCTTCTCATTGCCAAATAATAGTCTGAAGCAAAAGCCTTGTCAGATTTGAAGCTGAAGTTGCCGTACTCCAAGTAGACTGGTTCTAGTCTTTGCAACCTGAGAGCTGATTTACTAAAAGAAAGGTAGGCCACTCACTGGAATTTGCAACAGCCATGGGCTCCCCCTTTGTTCATAAGGTAAATATAAAGGACAGATTCAAAGACAATGTTGAAAATTTCATAAAGAAATGTAGACATTAGATTAAGCCCACATAAAGACTATAATATAAACTACATATGATAAAGTGAATCTTGAGGGTATATGCAGTTATCTGATAAGGACAGTGTTGTGAGTTTAAATTTAAACTTATTTCCACTGGTTTCCTTTTAGGAGTTAAAATATAGTCAGGTATTTGACATTTCCTGAAATGAATCTGTAGGTGCTACTTAATTCATAACAAATGTCACTGTCTGTTCACCTGCTTATTTTTTTTTTCTTCTTTCCAAAATAGCATGGTAAAACTAGATTTGTTTGGTGCAGCATGAGCTGTGTTTATGTCAGTACTTACAGTGCAACCGTCCTCCAGAACTGTGTATGTGAATTTGCTGTTTCCTTCTGCCTTGAACTCGCCTTCGTTTGACCCCATCAGCCTCAGGGCTTTCTTCACATTCCCACTGGCCTGGTCCATGTATGCAATGCTGTTCTTGCAGTGATACGTGATGTTCTGGGAGGCCCGGCTGGAAAGCAGCCGGAGGTAGGCCAGCTGCACCTCAAGCACATCTTCAGGAAGCTCAGGATTGCCGTAGCTAAACTGTGATAGGAAGCAGAGGTTTCAGCTGCAGCTGCATAGAAGGTCTGAGTGCAGTACTACTGCAGGCATTGTAGTATATACTGTCCTTATAAATCTACAGTTATATTTTATTGCATGGCAGCATAAAGGTCATCAGCAATAAAGGGAAGGTATTTACTTGTAAAGTAATTCAATCTAGTCTGGCTGTTATTGAGAGAAACCTCAATATGTAAAATCATTCTTGCTCTTCTATTTATCAATTAACTTAGCTTTGGATCAACACTTAGGAGGAACAAAACGTGTCAGGTAAGTAGGGATGATGCATTTTCCAAGGCATGTGTTTCTTACCTGAAAACCGCCATCCATGGACTCTCCGAACCAAACATATTTCTTCTCAGCACCAGAATCTCTCCACCAGTTTTTATGCGGAACAGTTGAAGGACTGGCACTTAGGCACGTTTCCCCGGTCTCCATGTTACAGAACACCTTGATGGCGTCCATCTTGCAGCCTTGGTTAGGGTCTACCCAGTATTCTCCTGGAGAGTCACAGCAAAGGAGTGATTAAAATTGGTTATAAAATCTAACAATGCAAGTTGGAGCAGTATGAGTGCACCTTGGATAGGGTGTTCGTCATACAGAGCACTAGTGTCTTTCGTGAATGGCACACAGAGAAACTATCAGTTAAGTCTACAAGTTATCTACAGCTACAGAAAACACTGACATAAAAATGCCATTTTGATTTTGAATAGCAACAATATATTAAGTCAAGAAGTTCTGGTTGGTATATAGTATTTACTGAAATTGCTTCATTTGAAAGAGACTATGAAACAGTTAATGTAATTTTACTAAGTAATATAATCCAGTGGTCCAATCCAATGCTTTCTTACCTAAAAATATATATCCAACCTAATTGATCACTATTTTAATTAATTTGTAGAAATGACTCTGAGAAAATATAATGCACCATGTCAAGATATTTGAAAACTTAGAATAATTTTCTTTTCAGCAATAATTGACCCATTATGTGTGCAAAATCTTGAGCTAGTGCAATATTCTACTCAATTCTATGTAGTATTCTAAAGTTTTGTTTGTAAATCTGAAATTTTTAATAATTAGATTTATGATAATAAGTCCAAGAACAACAAATATATAATATGTGATCAAATTATAATAAAATGACATATTTGAACCCTAAGAGCATGATGATAAAATTTGTTTTATTACATCAGTTTGTGATGCTGATCATAAACAGTAAATTGCTACTATATTAATATTCCTACAAGTGTCTGTAAATTTTGCTTGAAATATTTACATTACTTTACACCTGCAAAGATTTTGTTTGTTTCAGTATTAAGGTCAACTAACAGTGTCTACATGCTATCTTCAAATTATTTTCCATCACGGTGAAAGTTTGCTTCGACAATTCCTACTGTAAACTGCTTTCCCTGTAACCTGTGGCAATGGGTGTTAGAGACTCCCATACGTACCACTCTTGAGTTCAGGATGACAGAATTTCAAGTCTCTGCAGTTTCTTGCAGGGTTTTTGCGGGAACCATCAGGACTAATGAGGCTTTCTATTTGTCCAGTAACAGATTTGAGTGAGGACATAATTTCTTCAGTGTTGATTTTAAAATCCAATGGTTCATCTCCATAATATGGTGAAAAACCACCACCAGCTTTTTCACCGCCTCCAATCCCAGCAATAGCAGCACCTCCACCACAGCAAGGCCCAGGAGCACCGGGAGGCCCAGGAGGGCCTGGTTGTCCTGGGTGGCCTGGGGAACCCTACAATGGTAAAATATCCATCACTGAAATAAAGTCTTATTTGATCTCCCATGAAAGATGATGCTGAAAATGCATTAAAAATAATTCATACCACGTGCCACTATTTATTAATAAAAGTTCATTCGGCTGCTTTTGCAGTCATAGATAAACTGTGTAGAATGGCTGTAGTCTTTGCCAGGAAATATGCTATTCCACTTGGAAAGAATTAGTAGTGTCTGATAATTTTATTATATCATTATTTTTGAAAAATGTTGTAAGCAAACAGCCCATGATGTCTAATATTGATGTGACAGAGTAAACAAAATCAGGGATTTTCACTTTCTATCTTTGGGTTGATAACTTACTTGTGTTTCAACAGTCACAAATGTAGAGGTGAAGATTTTATTTCACTTGCACCAGTGGAATGCGACAAGGAGGTATTAGGCACAATGGTGTCAGTAGCAAAACAGAAATCATGGAATTTGTTTGCAAAGTAAGTGTCCTGCATAAAGGTACATTGTCCTGCTATGAGATCTGGTCCTGAGTCCAACACTGGAGTGGCTCATTTGGGTCATTCAGCAGATGTCATTAGTCTGATAGGACAGCAATCAAACTACAAGCAAAATTCTTTGCCTCTTCTAGTGTGGTGAGAACTGTCTTAATTGCCAGCAAGACTGTCTTCTACAGTCATTGGTCATTTTCTAAATAAAATGATTTCATTGCATTTAACTCTGTGTATGTCAGCTGAAAAATACTATGCAGCATTTCTGAAAATTTAAAGAATATAGCAAATAAAATCTGCTGATGTATAATAATGTCTCACCTCAGATCCTCTTTCCCCTCTGTTGCCTCGAGGTCCTGGTGGCCCAATGGGACCAGGATGTCCACTTGTTCCATCTTTGCCGGGAGGCCCATTGGGTCCAGCAGGTCCCTAAGAAATTATCATGATATCATAATTCTAGAATATTTTCCTGCAGTGCAAACACTTTAACAATGCGAATCTTCCAAAGAGTATCTGTGGCACTTACCCTGGGGCCTGCAGGTCCTGGGCTACCAATAGCACCTTGGTGACCAGAAGGACCCTGGAAAAGGGAAGGACAAATTGAGGTGAAACTCTCCAAAAGGCTTAAGAAACTTCATTCAGTATCAGATCAGGAAATGTGGTGCTGCTTTGGTCACCAATGATATGGTTTGGTTTTCTCTTCAGTTCCCTCATTGCTTCACGCTGCTGTTGCAAATAGGCTTGTGGGTTCCTTTCTGCTATCTTCCAGCATAAGCTTTTAGAAGTGGAACACTTTCTATTGGTCTCTAAAATCTGTCTTGCTCATCAGTAAAAATGGGTGAAACCAGAGTTAGTTTCTTACAACAGATGAACTTACAGGAGAACCAGGGGGGCCTGGGTTGCCAGGGAATCCTCGGTGTCCTTTGATGCCATTAGAACCACGTTCACCAGTTTCACCTTTGTCACCCCTTGGACCTTGAGGACCCTTCATAAAGACAATTCAAATCAATGTCATG
Source organism: Ctenomys sociabilis (assembly GCA_004027165.1). NCBI lineage: Eukaryota > Metazoa > Chordata > Mammalia > Rodentia > Ctenomyidae > Ctenomys > Ctenomys sociabilis. Next base: position 21,889 of record PVKA01012084.1, on the reverse strand, counting down.
CACATATTTGTATACTGGAAAGAAAAAATAGAATTTGTAACAATTCAATTTCCTTGATGACATTCTGTCTTCTAGAAATCTCCATGAATTGACACTTCCTACACAGAACACTGGAGACTGCTTTTGTAGTTGTTTTACTTTTCGAACGCTAATCCCACAGCAACCTGATAATTTGATGCTTATGTTCTTGGCTCCAAGGAATTTTTAGGACCAGAATTGCTTTCGGTACCATCAAAGAAGAGTTTATCTTTGTTCCATAGTTAAATGCTTTGTCATTTTCTTGAGCTTAACATGTCAGAAAATCAAATACCTTCTTCACTGTATAATGAGCTAAAATGAAAACCAACTTACAGGAGCACCTCTGGCACCAGCAGGACCGGGAGCACCAGCAGGACCAGCAGGGCCCTAAGGCGAAAACAAACCAGTGAGCAAATTCACAGGAAACTGTCTACACTTACCGGATATGTGTTTCTTCTCAGTGTTACTAATTTCATTGAGATGGATGGTAGCATGGATGGTGTTACTGGGCCTTATTCTTGCTTTGCCCTTCAAAGTCCTTTCCTGTCATGAAAAGTGGGTGTGGACAGGAAAGCTGAGTGAAATTTCTATTAACTCAGCCTGGAATTTATCTAGGAAATAGGCAGTTGGCTTGGTGAATGCCACTTCAGTTTTCAGTAATGGGATTTTCATTGACAACTGTCAGAAACACCTTGATCAACACATTTTCCTATGGGATGCCTTGCATAAAAACTGCAAGAGAGCTGATACTTCGGTTGGCACACCTGATCACCTACCTTCTCCCTACAAATCTCTTTGTTGAGGAAAACAGACATGTAAAGAGAGATGATGCTTCTTAGAACTCACCGTTTCCCCTCTGTCCCCACTCTTTCCAGCTGGACCCACAGGACCAGCAGGGCCTGGGTGACCTGGAGCACCAGGGGCCCCAGGAGAGCCATTTTCTCCACGATCACCCTGGAAACAAATTCACAGATTCAAATACAAATAGGGTAATGAATTGTTTCGTTAGGCATATATTTGTTTATACCTTGCTACCAGGAGATCCATCTCGGCCTGGCTGACCATCTGATCCAGGGTTTCCCTGATTTCAAAGAGAAAGGAGAAAATGAGTTAAGTTTCTTGAACTTCCCTATGAGGCACTCATTCTTAACTGGGTGATAGAGTTCTCAAGGGAGTACAAAAGGGTTTATGGTGCTGGAAACCTTTGCTATTACAATGGAGGTTAGCTCTTCAGAGTCTCAAGGCCCAAACAGATATGCAGTGGACCTGTGGTATTAAATTTCACAAGGTGGGGTGGAGATGATCAGAAAAATGTCCAAAAAAGGTACTCAGAAAGCTCTACTAAGTAAGCTTTGAGCAAAGGACATCTGGGAACTGATGGTGGAACCCTACAGCTCATTATGTCTGTTCCCAAATATATATAATTATGTTTTTCTATATAAAATATGAGTTCAAAGAAAGAAATAATAAAAGCCTAATCAAAGAAAACTACAAAAACTAGCTTCATCCAGGAAAAATTGTGAATCTGGGTTTTCACCAATAATTCATTTCCTAATTAGAGAACATGTATCTCTAGTAATATTATTTGTCAGTTAAATAGTAATGGCTGTAGGCCTTTTAGATTATTATACATTGTGAGAGAAAAAATACCTCTTATAGAGAAAGAAGTGGAACTTGGCTGTGTGGCCATATTTATTCTCTTCAACATTCATGCTCCATATGATTGGTCCTTAAGTACATCGTTAAAATTTCCTGAGATGGTTAAACATTGCCCAAGAATTGGCACTTACATCTCTCCCAGGTTCACCCGCAGTACCAGCCAGGCCAGGAAGACCCTGGGGCCCAGGGGGTCCACGTTCACCATTGTGGCCACTGGCTCCTGGCTTCCCACTTTCACCCTGTGCATGAATAACAGAAGGCATTTTATTTTAATTGAGAAATCAGTTTATAGTCTGTTATCAGATCTCTCTATTTCTTAGGGGGAAAATCTTTTACTCAATTTCTTTTCAAGTTTTGTTTTCTCCTTTCTTTTCTTTTTTTCTTTTTTTTTTTTTTCCTGTTCTTTCTTAACACCCTGTGTACCAGAGGGAATAGCCTTGGGAGGAGCAAGCACCTTACATTTTACCACTTGCCCCTCGGTCAGGATGTCAAGGCATGAGTAACTACGCTGATTATAGTAGTCAGAGCGGATTTTAGCAAGAGAGGTACAGATGGACATAGAATATGTAAATAACAGTAATCTTATCTCACCATGAAACTATTGTGCCTATTACAATTAGGTTTCATTAACCACTAGTCTCTATGTGAAGCATATATTTAGAGTATTGATTGTATAAATTGAATACATTTAATGTGCATTTTAATTTCAACACAGTATTAAATGAAAGGTGTTGAAAGAGGTGTTTAATGTGTCAATGTGGACCATAATAAACATGGGCTGCTAGCACCCCGTGTACTGAACATGTTAGATGCTAAACAGGACAAAGCCATGCAAGGCTGGGGAGAGGGAATCATGGACACAGAATGACTAGGTAGGTGGGGTCCTTTGAACCAGCTAGAGGCATTCTCAGGTTTATAATTTAACAAGATTTTCCCTTTCAAGACGGATATTCAAAAATGCTGATGAACATTCCTTTGTCCCTAACAGAAGTGTTGGAGATGGTAAGATTATTTTTCTAAGATATTAATTTGTATACTCACATTCAAGACTACTTGGCTATCATTTGATTAGTTTTTATGTTCTGGAGCCATTTAGTGTTTGTTTTTGCCACATTATAAATATAAAAGAAAATCACTCATTGGATGATTTAAGACTATGATGGGAGGTGGCCAACTGACCACCGCATGCCATCGCAGGAAGCAGGAGTCCAGGGAGGCAGATCCACACTCACCTTGATGCCCTGAGGACCGGGGCTGCCCCGAGGACCTGGTATGCCTGGTGGTCCCGCGAGGCCCCTTGCTCCGGTGATCCCTGCAAGTCCCAGAGGGCCGGGCGCTCCCTGTTGTGACAGAAAATGAAGACTCAGCTCATCCTTGCATGACTATGTTTCCCTCTGCGGAATCTAGCAAAGCGGTATCATCAAGCGTCAGCGCAAGGGGGCTTCTCACCGGAGGTCCTTGAGCGCCAGGTGGCCCTTTCTCTCCGGGTTGACCAGCATCGCCTTTTGGTCCAGATATGCCAGGACTTCCAGGAGAACCGGTGTTACCTGCAGGACCTGGGGGCCCGTCCTTGCCTGGAGCGCCGCTGGCACCGGGGGGCCCTGGGTTGCCCTGGATAGAATTGTTCAAAATGTAAATATTTACTTTGATAAAAATAGTTTTTTATTCCCTGTTGTACCTCAGTTTCTCAGTGTACAGATCAATGCACCCTCTTTCTGAATTGCACTTCAAGAATTACTCACATTACTACCAGGAGGACCAGGAAGACCGCGCGCTCCAGGAAATCCAGCAGCGCCCTGAGAATTAATAATAATTTTTAAGTTTCACAACAAGAACAAATAGCTGTGTGCTATGAACAAATATAAAGTCTACATGTGACAGCATCTGCGTTCTGCCTTGAAGTCATTTCTGGCTTGCTTTGTCACCGCAGTCACATACAACTTATAAATGACCGAGTGATCACTATTTCCTACTTGTGGGTGAACATCTGCAAAGCAGTTTTTGTATGGGGTGATACAAAGACCAGTACTCACAGGGCCACCAGGACTGCCGCGCTCACCCTTGACACCTTGAGGACCAGGAGGACCCTGCAAGAAAGGAAAGAAACAAAATGAAAAGGACTATTAAGTATATCACCAAAATAAAAACTTTCACAAGCGCAGCAAGCCTTTGAAAACCAGGAACATCATGAAGAGTTTAAAATATCATGAATGTTGTCATGCACAGACTTCGGGGGCCAAGACCCAAGCTTACAACTATACACCCGGGAAGATTATACTCTTTCACCATGACATGTTTTCTCTGTATGAAATGCAAGTTATTGGTAAGCCTAAGTGCTTCCCACGAGCAGGCTGAGGGACAGTACTCACAGCAGGCCCGGAACCACCAGGGGGTCCTGCGATGCCAGGGGCTCCGCCTTCTCCCTTCTCACCAGGGGCTCCTCTCTCTCCTTTAGCACCTGGCTCGCCATTCTGTCCCTGTCGGCAGAGATAGCAAGGGTCTGTGAGCTGCCACCTTACAGTACTCTGGACTTGTGGTTCTCTTGAGAACATGGAAAGCTTCAGATGTACAAAATGTTGGATAAAATAGGAATAAGAAGCTATATGAAGTCATGCCATAACAAAGCTACCCAAAGTACTGCCATGATAGAGAAAAATATGGAGAAAACATGAAGTAGGTGTTATTTGCCCTTAGGCAGAAAGTTTTCCTATTGTGTATTTAAAAGCAAACATCTTTAAACTCCTGAGAAATGAATTTAGAGTGAATTTCAATATCATCAGAAAACAAAGAACTTTAAAAATGTTTAGTGTTTTTAAATGTGGGGTGCTGCTGTAGCTTAGTATCCAGGTATAAAGACAGGACTGGTGTTTTTATTTCCATTTTGAAAGGGCAAGGATAGAAATAAGCAAAAGCTAAGGATAAAATAACTTCACTGGTAATAAGTGTTTCACAAAGAATAGAACAAAACTTGACTTGTATTTCTGCTAGATTTTAACAAGATGGTACTTTAGGTCACATGACACGTATGTGTCAATGTTCTTACTTACAGGAGCACCAGGGAAACCAGCAGGTCCAGGAGGGCCGTGTTCGCCTCTTTCACCCTGAGGAGAGCAATACACTGGTCAGTCGCAGGGAAAACATGTCCCTCCCATAGGGAATGCATCCTATCTTTCCTTGAGGTGAAAATGTACAAAGATAATTAACATGGTTTCACTCCTGAAGTCTTTCCCACTTAAACTGAACACCAGGAAGATGGATTCCTTCAGTCTCTGGCTATGTTGTTCACAAGAAAACACAGCTTGAAACATTGAAATGTTTAACACAGTCATGTAATTCTAAAACTGTAAATATCTTAAATATGATACAATAGTTCATTTTGCCAGTGGTTGATTTAAAACCAATACTTGCTATCTGTCTTTCTTGAGTCTTAAACCCACAACCACAATCTAAATTTAGATTTAGAAGGAACCTCTGGAAATGCTCCTGTAGGTTTAAGAAACACTGACTTACAAGTGTATATTATTGTGCTTTTCATATTTTTCCAGTAGTTGTTCAGGAAACAAGGCTTGGTTTTCACCAGTATCTTGTGGATTTTAGATTGAAGGAGTTATCGTTCTCCTGCGTGTCATATGTTCCTAAAGCTAGAACTCCAACAGTGAGGCTGAGGTCCCCAAGAAGAAATTTCTAAAAAGGGTAGCACAAGCAACTACTATCTCTATAGTATTAAAAATCATGTTGAAAAGGTCTTTGTCACTTACAGGGCCACCACGAGGTCCAGCTATCCCCGGAAGTCCAGGGGCACCACTTTCACCCTGAGAAAAAGGAAAACGAGTAACAATATGGCCACTGTCCTGCTTTCAAAAAGTCAAAAATATTTTATTTTTGCTTTCAAAAAGCATTATTTGTTACCTTATCTCCCGGTTGACCAGCTGGGCCAGGAGGACCAATAGGACCAGTAGGTCCCTGAGGACAAAAGAAACAAACTTTAAAAACTTTGAAAATAAATACCATCACTCCTCCCATCAATCAAACCAGGGATATATAGACCTATAACCCAGACAGTAAAGTAGATAATAGGATTTGCTTCATTGCCAAATGTTATACTAATCAGTACAAATACTAGAGAGCTTAGTAAACACAAGATTTTACACAGCTGCTTCAGAAGATGATAAATAGTATTCAGCAACGGTTTATCCATTTATGTGGATCTACATTATCAAAAATAAATGGGATGAAATGTAGGAAGTTACTATAGTATCTTTAAAATTATATTCCTTTATTAAAACGATGGATAATGTACAAGGCTTAACCACTCAAAGAGTCATTAGGCTTATTAAACTTTTGAAATAGAAATTGGTTTGCTTATATTACATAAAGTGTTAGAATAGTTTTCTGAGTCTAGTTCTATGTTGGCCAGGCTGGGTTCAACATCTTAGGTTCAAATGATTCTCCTGCCTTGGCCTTTGGAACGAAGCTTAGCCCTCTAGGTTGTCAGTAGGTAATAACTGCCTGTCTGCCTGGTCTGTTAAAAGTGAAGTACATCTGAAATTTCTTAAGACAAGTGTAATAAATTTAATACCTATATTAGGACAGCTATAATAATATAACACCTATGAAATGGCTTAATTTAAATAAGCGGGTTATTATTTTTTAATGTATCTAGTACAGGGTGTACAGAGTCTCACAACGTAGATCAGACATAGTGACCCTTATGTTTTCAGCCTCCCAAACTCTGGGATTACCGATTCGCATCACCATGCCCAGTCTCAATCACTATCTCAGCAAACCCTGGGGGCAGGACCAGCATGGCTTGTGGTGCTGGGGACTGAACTACAGTCCCTGTGCTCTGCCTGAGCAGGCGCTTTAGTCTGCTGATCTATCTGGCCAGCCCTAAACCAGGTTATTCAGGTCTTTTTAATGCTCACAAAGTGGAAAAGTATAGTCTAACTTATCATGACTAGTTTCCGGAAAAACTAAAAGTTGAAGTAAGGGATTTGGCATGTTACACATAAATCAGGCTATAATTTACTATAGTCATATCTAGAGAGTGCTAATATAAAAAATGTGCTGTTCATGGGACCAATATATCATGTTTGGACATTTTGTTTTGACCAGATTCACAGGAAGTTGCAAAGATATGTACAGGAAAATTCTGGGCATCTTTCTCTTAGCCTCTTCCAATGTCAACATTTTAAAAAAACTACAGTATAAAATCAGTACTAAGAAATTGAAATTTGCACAATTACTACAGATTTAAACTATGTATACACTTGTGTGTGTGCATTTATTCAATTTTATTTCATGTGTAGCCTGGCATGACCAGTACCACAGTCAAGATACTGGAACACAATTGTCCTAATGTTTTCTCTTGTGCCTTTCTATAGGTACATCCACCTCTCACTTTTGCATTTCCAGCTCCCTGTAGCCATTATGAGGTTTTAAATGTCTTTTTAAACGATGTTGTTTAGTGACCATCGCGGGGACGGACTCATGCAGTATTATCCCGTGGAGCCTGACTTTTTGTGGCTTGTTGGCTTTGAGATTTGCGTGTGTGTATCAGGAGCCCATCCCTTGGTCTTGCTAAGTACTCAGCCATGATGTACATGTGCTGCAGATTTATTGTGTTATTTTTAAGCGTACAGAGGTTATCCACAGCAATACTGACTGTCTTGGGTTTCAGTGACTTTAACAGGGCCAACTTGTGATCTGCATTGTATCTTTGAGGATCTTTTATTCTTACGTTGCTGTAAAACTGTCAGGCACTTATTGACTTAAGCCAATAATTTACAGAATCAAATCACGTGGGTCGTTTTAATGCCCACCTGGTGGTAAAGACTGGTCTAATTTACCACAAGTAAGTTTTGAGGACATGTTGAAGTACAGGACTTTCCCGTGTTTGCATCAGGTCTCCCAGCATGAGCACTTACCCTCGGACCATCTTTCCCAGGGACACCATCAGCACCTGGGCCACCAGGTTCACCCTGTCAATGAGAGCCAAGGTCAGCAGGGGACACATGCCAAGAGGAATAGTGGCCCCCCAGGATGCTCTCCGATGATGTTTGATGTTCTTCCTTCTCTTTTAGTACCTGCTCTAGGAATCCTCCTCAAATTTCCCTTACAGTGAGATAGCATTACTTTTTCAAGTAGATGGAGTTACTTTAATCTATAGTATCTGTTTCTATTACATAATTAAAAACAACCAAGTCAGTACCTTTTCTCCTTTTGGCCCGCCAGGTCCCGGGCCTCCTCTTTCTCCAGGCATGCCTTGGAGACCAGGACTACCAGCAGTACCAGGTGGTCCAGGGGGACCAGCAGGGCCCTGAAATCCAGGCAGAAGGAAATAGGTTGCATTTTCCAAAGTCTACAGCAGTGGTGGGGAACCTACGGCACTCATAAAGCTTGTTGTTTGTTATAATGGAAAGCTCTAAAAGGTTTCCTATTACTAGTCTAAGAGAATTTAATTCTGGGGAGTTACCTTTCCTCCGTCAGGACCAGGGGGTCCAGCTGGCCCTCTAAGACCTGCGGCCCCTGCTACTCCAGGAGGTCCACGTTCACCAGGGGCTCCAGAATCACCCTGTGATAAGAAAATGTAATATCCACGTTAAAAATCCAGTGTTAAAGATAAAACAAAACACATCCTAAGTCATATAATTTTAATGGAGGCTATTGGGCCCTTAACTTGCACTTGGAGCAGTTTGGAAAATTTCATACTAATAATAACCATTTGATCATTTGTGTAGGGAATATAATATAAATATAAAAGATATAAGAGTCTAAATATAAAATATAAAAGAGTCTTAAAAAGAAGTTCATGTGTTTGGTTGAAGTATTAGCTATCTTTGATATTTTATTATTTTTATTATATTATTTGCAAGTCAAAGTTTTAAAGTTCTTATATAAAAGATCTATCTATCTATCTATCTTACATTCTGTAAGAGCAATTTAAAAAAATTCTTCTACCAGAATTTTTTTTCTATAGAGAATCAATACTTTAGCAATATTTTTGTTTTTGAAATTTCAAGTCTGTGGCTAGTTCTATAGTGCTTACTGTTCAGAGAAGTAGATATTCTAGATGAAACAAGCTTATTGTGGAGAAATGTCTTAAGTTTCCCTAAGTGAATTTATCAAACCCATGCTCTTCCTAAGAACCATGATTCAAGCTTCATAAACTAAACATATATCACTGATCAATTGTTCTACAACACTTCAAAGAAAGTAGAGGAAAACATGAAATATCACCTTGCCTCCAGGAGTTCCTGGTGCACCAACATCACCCTTGGGGCCCTAAAAGGTGGACAGTGCATAAATAGGTCAATATCAGAATACACCACGTAAGTACAAGCAGCACACATGTCTGGTTTGTTTTCATAGATCACAATTGTTCAAGTCTGGAAGCTGTGTGCTGTCTCTTTACATCTTTTTTTTTTGGGGGGTGGGTACCGGGGATTGAACTCAGGACCCTGACTGAGCTTGTCAGGCAGACACTTATTTTACTGAGTTCTCTCTCCAGCCCTTCTTTATGTCTTTTCTGAGGAAATTCAAAGTCTCTAGGGAACAGCTGTCTTTGAAAACTAAATGTCAAAACTCAGACACAGTGGCATGCAAATAGTCAAAAATTAATAACTTTTAGAAGGTTACTATGTATTCATTGGTTTCTGAATTTTGATAAATGAAATTAAACTTACTGCTTCACCAGGTTTTCCATTTTCTCCTGGAGGACCAGCAGTACCAGGTATGCCCTAGAAAAAAATTATATAAGTATGATGCTGTTGCTTCAAACATTTCTTATGTGAAAGTTTTGCACATGTAAATGCATTTCTGTGAGATTAAAAATGACTTCATGGTCTTTTAGAAAATAGAATATGTATGCTGCTCAAAGCCCATGACTGACTTATGATAATCACATGTTAGAGAACATATTAATTGCTCTTTTTAATTTTATTTTACAAACATATGTTGATAAAATGGCAAGAAGAACTTATCTATATGAATTTATATTGTGATCAAAATTAAGTACAAGTATATGGAACTATATGAGTTAATTCTTTTAAAATAATTGACTATATATTCTAGAATAAACATTGAGTATATGGCTACCTTTTTACATTAATTCACATTTCTGTGTTAATTAGGCAACACACACAATAGATTTTAGGTGAGTGTTAATCTATTAGAGTTCCAAAAATTAACTGTCATTTTGCTTAGCATCATATATATGAAAATCATGTAATCATCTACTGAAAATATTCAGTAACATTTAAAAAAGAAATTCTTACTTGTAATCCTGCGGGACCAGGGGGTCCTGAGTCTCCCTTGTCACCAGATGGTCCCTATGTAGAAAAATACAGTGGCACATTCCATTACAAAACAATGTTTCATATTTACTAGGCAGTAGATTTCTCAGAAGGTCTGTATCTTAGAAAGTAAAGATGTGAAGAAAGAGGACATCATGTGCTGAGGAAGTGGTCCAGGTTAGGTAGGCAGCAACCATAGTTAAGGTCACAGTTGCCCAGATTACTACATCAGCAAGCTTCCCAATCGCGTTAGCAGCTATGATGATGCAGTGCTGGAGATTATACACCCTTTTACACCCTTCCCTCTACTTGGTCCCTACCTCCCTCCCATCTCCAATTGAGTATACTTACAGTAGGGCCAGGGGGACCCTGAGGCCCGGTTTCACCATTCTTTCCAGGAGGACCCTAGAAACAACAATAAAAAGAGAAGCAGAGTTAATACCAGTAATAAGGAGAAGTCTTGAGTCCTGTTCTTAAAGCAGTTGTTAGAAGGTTCTAGATAAGTAGATGAAAGCTACGTACAGGAAGTCCTGGCCCTCCAGGGCCACCTCGTTCTCCATTCTTGCCAGGAGCTCCCTAAAGAAAAAGTGAGCAGAATTTACCAATTCTATATAAAAATTAGTAATCCTGTGGATACTACATCCAACTATTGATAATCTGCCTACACACACACACACACACACACACACATACACACACACACACCACTAACATACCTGCACTCATAGGCAATTATACATTTAGATTCCTTCCTATGTGCTATTTGATTTGCATACACATTTCCATGTTTCAGCAGGAGAACGAGTCTGGGCCAACTCTCACCTTTTGGAATTTAAAGGTGGGATTGTGTCTTATATTTCTTTTCCATGTTTGACACATTTTTCTGCTAAAATTCGCACTATATATCTGTCATATAATTCTTGAAGAAGTTAATGAAAGAACTCACATCATTTCCTTTAGGACCAGGGAAACCCATGACACCAGGCTGACCCCGGGGACCAGATGGCCCAGGAGGACCAGGGCGGCCGCTTTCTCCTTGACTTCCCTAATGAGAAAAACAATTGCATTAATCAAGGTTTCATAAATGACTGATGAAAATCTACAAGGCACGTAGATATATAGCAATGCCGCATCAAAATATGAATTTATTCCATTAGTGTATTTGTAAAATGACATTTTAAAATTATACATACGGGAGGCCCTGGTTTCCCATCATTGCCTGGTCCTCCTGGGCTTCCGGGAGCACCCTACATGAAAGAAACCAGTTGTCAGGTGACTTAAAATAAAAATTTAAAAAACACAACACTTTATTTGCAAGAATCCATTTAGTATGTAACTTCATGTTTGAACACTTTTCTTTTAGTCTTCCCAACACCTTAGCCAGCTGTTCTGTGTTATGCTCTTCCTTAGTCTTTCCTGGCTTATGTTGTCCTAAAAAGAATTTTGTTTCACTTTGATTTGAGCCCTATGAAAGGTACAGTCTGAAGTAAGTTATTTTGGATCCATCTTGATTTGCTTTGCCTGCCTCTTACCAAAATGAAGCAGGATTCCAACCAGCATCTTGCTTACCCTCATTCCTGGAGTTCCAGGGCCGCCGTCTCGGCCAGGTTCTCCAGCCGCCCCCCTAGGTCCAGCAGGGCCCGGTCCACCACGCTCCCCAGAGGGACCCTATAGGGTCAAATAAATAAGTGCATTTTTAAAAGTGTTCACTGACCAAGGTATCATTGATATTTAAATTGTAACTATAGAATTTATTTGGCCTCTTAACAATTGCTAATGTATTGCTGGCATTTTCAATAGAAAATAACCATCATCTTAGCCAGGGTTGCTATATCCTAAAAATTTTGAAAAAGTTATGAATATCACGTGCTGAAAACAAAATAAATATTTGTCTTGCAAATTATTATATTTCTCTGCATGTAAAGCCAACTACCTTTGATGATATGAAATCCTATTGCCTGTCGCTGTAGAGTTTCAAAGAACTTTCGGATGTTTTAGTTTAGCTTATTCTTGCAATAATGTTAAGTGATCAGTCTATAGACATGTTGAAGGATCTCAGAGATTAAGTGACTTGCTTCAATTAAAAAGCAAGGAGATGGCTAAATAGGGATCAAAACTATTGTTTTACATTGATAATTACTTTTAATGCAAATACATTTCTTTCATGTATTTAGGTTTGGTCATGGAAAATTTTATAAAAGAAACAGCTATTTTTATTATTAGTATTTAGCATAGTAGAAACTAAAGTTATTTACCTTTTCTCCTGCAAGACCTGGGGGTCCAGCAGGTCCTCGGAATCCAGGGACACCCTGGAAATAATGAAAGTCAAATGTTTCAGTATAAACAATGAAAAATTTTCAGCATTCCTGGGCAGTGATATAGTCATTGTCATGTCATAACACAATTTAAACAATGTTAAAGCTCAGACATCCAGGAGCACATGGCCGACTCAAGCGGAGATAAGATTTCTTGTGGATGGTGGTCGTATTTTTCTTTGGGAGGTGAAGGGAAACGTACCCTTTCTCCTGCAGTACCCGGCAGTCCGTTTGCTCCCGGTTCTCCAGGCGACCCATCTTTGCCATCTTCACCTTTGGGTCCAGGAATGCCTGGGGAACCAGCTTCACCCTGAAAAGCGGTGGCCATGGAAAGGAATTATGACTGAATTTGGTTGTAAAGGTTTTACTGTCAGCTCTGTAGGATGTTTTCTAAGAAATGACCCAGGCATTCTAGCAACACTCACGCGTTCTCCCCGTGCTCCTGGCTCTCCTTTGGCACCATTCTTACCAGGTTCACCCTAAAGTTAAACAAAAGTTTAGATTAAAAACAGGCAAGATTCAACTAACAAAGTCATTAATGGCAAGACATAAATCAGGGATAAGATTAGATGAAAATCAATATGAACTCAACTGAATAGATGCAGAACATTTTTGGAGATGAGTATTTTTACTGTGGGAATTAGGTACACACCTTTCAGGTGACAAAGAGAATCAGGCAACTTACCGGACTACCTCGTTGACCCGGAGCACCATTAGTACCAGGTGGTCCTGCGGGACCCCGAGCTCCCATCAGCCCCGGAGCTCCAGGAATACCAGCGGGACCCTGTGGACAACCAAAGAGCACATATGTTAGCTGGACTTTCTCTCCTGAATATCTTAAATATTACAATCTAATATCACAAATTATTATATCTTAAATATGATATTAAATATAATTATATTAAATATATCTTAAATATTACAACTCTAATATCACTTAAATATCACAAATCTAATACAGATATGGATGAGCTAAGGATCTGTGGGGGAAGCTTACCATTTCTCCTTTACCACCAGGACTGCCATTATTCCCAGGAGGACCCTAGTACACACAAAAAGACAATGTATTAATGAATAGTGATTATATATTTCATGTTTTTTTTGTTAGCACGGAGGATTGAACTCAGAACCCTGTGCTTGCCAAGCAAGCACTTATTCTACTGAGCTATCTCCCAAGCCCCTATCTAGTGTATTTTTATTTGCTTGAATTTCATAGAGAATAAGTGATTATTCTGACAGTACTGCATCACAAAATGCAGCCAGTGGAATACCACGATTTAAATAAATTAGAGATCATGTGCTTGGTGCAAATTATTACATAGGCCAGAAACAGGAGAGGTTTTTGTTTTGTTGCTTTTCTGAATACTTTTGATTGGTGATTAGGGTACATCTTTCCAAGTATCAGAATGCCATCCATTCTCTCTTCTGTATTATAGACACAAGAAATTCATCCATTCTGCAATACTGTAACACTCAAAAGCTACCGTTCCCTTCTCATAACATCAATAAAAGTCACAATAGAATCATCATAGAGAATTTAACTACAGTTTTGGAGGAGTTGTGGTAATTGGCAGTGCCAACAAAGTGCAGCATTCATGGCCTAAGAGTGGCATCACTCTTGCTCTCACTGGAGAGTTTGCTACTTACAGGAGGACCCTGAGCACCAGCATGTCCCTGAGGTCCGGGTTCTCCTCTTGCACCCGGGGCTCCACTTGAACCAGGGGATCCTGCAGGTCCAACTTCACCCTAAGGGATAAAACTCAAAGCACTGTGATAGGTTGCCCCAGATGCCTATCATCACTTAGTCCACCCATCAACTGGCCAGATGCAGTTCAACACATCTCCTAAGAGATGTAGCACTATTGTGATATACCATTGCTAAGTCGAAGAATCACTAATCATGAAGGCAGAGAAAACAGTACACATGCCTATGACTGTGTTTGTGTGTTGTCCAGATAGAGTTCACAAAAAGAAAGAAAGCCTTAGAAAATATTTGAGGAGAGAATGCAGGGGAAAAACTCCCTTGAGAATCAAAAATGTGGCTTTAAAATTCTGTATGAGTAAAGGCTATCCATTTGACGGGTCAAGAAGTTATTCACATGAAGTAATCCCGTGCTTTTCTGTTATCACCAAGATATTTTTATATTCTTCTGTGCAAGTACATGCTTACCTTAGCACCAGGTGACCCAGGGAAGCCTGCAGTCCCAGGGGGTCCAGGGGGACCCTGAAAAAATTAAATACAATTTTAAGAGCTCTTAAGTAAGTGAAACTTAATACTACTAGCAAAACAAAGAGTGCACTCAGATAAAATACAGAAGAGTACCATGCATATAGAAGCAATACTTGTTATGAATATTACAATAATTACTTAGAGAAACAACACGGTAAAAGAAGCAGATCTTTGGATATAGTTTCAAGCATTAGGTCAGCAACAAGATAACTTTATTTTATAAATATAAAGACAGTCAACTACAAGTTATTGAATGCATTAGGTACATATAGTATAAAACAATCTGCAACCTAGAATCCCAAGTCACCTCTGAGCAAATCAGGGGTGGGTAGATAAAAAGTTACTTACTGGTTGACCGTCACTGCCTCGAGCACCGTCATTACCCCGAGCCCCCTGAGAAGAGAGTTTGTGTCAAGCATCTTCTTACTTATAGGAGGCTAGTTACAAATAACATGGTAACTACAATCCAAATTCACGTGAGTTCAGTTTTTATCAAGTAATTTAAAATATGCTTACTAAATGTATGTATATATACTATATATTATATATGTATATATGGCTGTAGTCTGTTTTCAGGGCTGAACATGGATTACATGCAAACCCACAAACAATCCTCCATGGAGATAATAACTATAAAACTTACTCATTTCCATGAAATTATAGCTAAAATTTATTGAAGTGACTTTCAGTACAGCCTTGTAGGAGGGAAAATTTCTTTAGACTTGCATAGCCTGAATGCCCATGATGCTTGTCTGTCACTCTAGAATGTAACTGTACAATGCAGATGACAACACTCAACACTCACTGCGGCCCCAGGAAGTCCCGGTCGTCCTCTTTCACCAGGAGTCCCTCTTGGACCCTAGAAAGTAACATTGGAAGTAGGATCTTACTTTAAGCTTGATATGTATAAGAACATTTGGGAGAAAGCAAAGCCATTGCTGGCTTCCATGGAGGTGAGTAGGGATACTGAAAATGATATGATAAGAAGCATAATTACCATGGGTCCAGGGGATCCATTTTCACCTGGAAGACCATTTTCACCCTACAGAGACATAAGGATGTTACTGTTTTATATACCACAGAGATGATTTTATATCACTTAAAACAATAATGTAGGGGCTTTTTGGTTAGATCAGTTGTTTAAGGCACCTGCTTGGGCAAACTCAGTCAGGTGCAGGGGACTGCATTGTGATCCCCAGCTCCACAAGCCACACCAGACCTGCCATTAAGGCCTCCTGAGCTAGCCAAAAAAACTCATTTTCTTAAAACAATGCTTTGTTATGGAAAATACTTTACAATCTAAGAGAAATGATACATTTTTAGTAATATGAAATACTTGTATTTTATTTACCTTTAATCCAGGAGCACCTGTTTCACCCTTTTCTCCATTTCGTCCATCAAAGCCCTACAACACATATAAAATAGCAAAAATATTAAAATCCAAGATATTTAATAGACTTTACACTAAATTTCTATTATTGGATTTTACTATCTAGAACCATTTGCAACTAATTTAAATAATATAAAATATTTCAAGTGGATTGAAAATATTGGACATTGCTTTATAGAAAAATATCTTAAATTGGTTAAAAAGTATAATTTAGTCCCATTAGAAGTTTGTTTTAACTATAGTATAACAAATACCAATTTTATAGACTGTATTTTTGTGAAATTCACAAACTTTGGATGTGATTGACTATCTAAATTGTGTAGAATAAAAGTGCTTGCTTCAGCCTACAGTTTATACTAGGTTAAGTGGTAATGCCATTAATAAGGTATTTTTCACTTTTTTCTGATAGTCAAAGTAAAAACAGTAAATGTATTCTTTGCTGAGTCTTTTCATACAAAGCTCAATATTTTTTACATAAAATAGTGAGTTCAGTCAATGAATAAAGCTGTCAGACTTTTTAACAAAATTGACTCAGCTAGTTGTCAAATCAACCACTGTTGTCATGTACTCAATTGCCCAGTCCTTTGGTCCACTGCATAAACCCATCCAGATGGAAGGGCTTGGAGGCCCTTTGGCTCTACTCACTCTGTGTCCTTTCATACCAGGGAACCCAGGCATGCCAGCTGGGCCTTTGATACCCTGAAAGTGATTAAGGAAGAAGATATTAACAGACCTCCAAATGGTATCAGAATTCAAAATGCATTCTTCCTTAAGTTTAATTCAATTTGACAACATCATGATTTTTCAAGCTAAGATAATGGTGATCACTTCACTGCTCTACAAGATGCTGAATACTTACTGGAGGACCAGGCAAGCCTCGTTCTCCAGGTCTCCCCGGTCTTCCTGATTCTCCCTAAATGGAGAAATAAAAAGTTCTTAGAGTCTTGTATGAAAGAAAATAGATTATAATTAATGGCTGATCTGATTAATTTGCATTTTTCATGAAAGAATCGTTAAAATGGTTGTAATAAATACATAGTTGTGTGGTCACTTTTCTCAGCAGAAAGTTTAGGGAGGGTTTCTCCCATCTTGACATAAACTTATCAAAAGATAAAGCAGGTTGTCTCTCATTACTGAAACATTAGATCCTATCTCAATATGGTGAGAAATTTCTATCAGATTGAATGAAGGGGAAGTGGCATTATAGTGAAGGTATTTATAAATCACGATGCTCATAAAGTATTGATATAAATCTTTTCATTTCAAGAGACAGAAGAAATGATTTCTCTTCCAGGTAAATGGTACAATCATGGGATGAGTCCTTGTTTGTTTCTGCTATGTGCAGGCTAAAACCTAGGGCCTCACACGTTATAGGCAAATGCTCAGTCTTATGGGGCCACATGAAGTAAAGAAGAATGTCTGAGGTTCTAGATTCTATTAGCTTAGAATTCTAGGTCTGGTATATATAATCATGGTACAATTATGCCACACTATGAGCTAAAATGCTAAGACAGAAACAATTTTCAAATGACATTTTCCCTTCTGAGATTCTAAACTAAATAGGCTGTTTGTAATATACCTATTGACCTTTGTTGTCCCCATTCAATACTTAAAAACTTACATCTTTTCCAGAAGGGCCAGAGGGACCTATAGCACCAGGAGGTCCTGGAGGACCCTAAAAAAAGAAAATAAAGAATAAATACATTTGGCAGCTTTCCTATTACACTTATTATTCTATATTATGTATATTTTAGAAGGAGATTCATTTTTTTGGAGATTCTTTCAATGTTGCTTACAATGAAAAGAGCATGGACTGAATTATTGGAATACTTTTATTGTAAACAATTCTTACTATTTATTGAACTGAATAAAAATTAAAAGCATTATATAATATCTACATTGTATACTGTGTTTATAAATTCAAATGTATTTTTACTATATCTAAACATAAAGGTCTTCCAATTAATTTAAAATATTGTATTTATATAACTGCATTTTCTTTTTATATTACTCCACTTTCATATAAATTTTATATACTCTTACATAACTACAGTTTCATATCCTTCTAGAGGACTCTATAGATTATCTTTATTTCTACTATATTAAAATATGTATATAAAGAACAGAGTAAAGGGAACTAGGTAAATATAAGGTTGGATTGAATAGTCACAGAAATATTTCAAGCTAAGGCTTGCATAATTATTGTGATAGTTAATTAAGGAGTCTCTAAGGCCCTTGAAAACAGTTCAAGCACCATAAAATACTACTTATTGTATAAACATGTAATGTACACTACATGGAGACCCATGATAGTGTTTGGAAACTGAGCATAGCTTCTAGAGAGAAATTAAATCATTGAGTCCAAATCGGATGGGTACTTACTGCAGGACCAGCTTGTCCAGGCTCACCAGGGGGACCTTGGTATCCTGGAGAACCCTGGTAAACAGAATGACAGGTCAGTATTTCTGAAGCAGCAATGTACAGATGAGGCACTTACATCCTGTTGGTAGTAGGATGTCAGGACTTGTGCATGTAATTGGAAAACTTTATTCCAATGTACAAAAATTGAAGCTAAACATTTTTGAATCTAAATAAAGTTCATAGATCACCTTCTATTCATTCCACTCCACCAAAACCAATTGTTTTACACCCCATTCCGCATTTATGCAAGTGTAACACGTTTTAACTTTACTGAGGTTTTAATTACTAATACTGCTAATGAAAAGCAATTGTAGTACTTCATTATATGTTTAAAAGAACAATCATGTTTGTGGTTGTGGCTGCTCCCATTTAATTGGGATTACCTGGGCTAAAATGATGAAGTTATAGGAGTAACTCTGTTAATTTGATTTAACCATTCATGAAGAAGAAAGTACAGTAAAATCTCTACTTACGGGGGAACCAGGATGACCAGATGAGCCAGGGGGACCGGGAGGACCTGGGGGACCCTGGAAGATAATTTTAAATGTTAAGTACAAAGTAAGTGAATATAAAATATAGTTTACCTATTCAGAGAGATAACTATATAGATATGATACAGACATTTTGAAAAGTGCAACAGTCTTGTCTGATAGACATGATTATGATTAATTTTATAAGATATGCAATGAAGATCTCAGTAAGAAAACATATCAATAAAGTATCTCTGAATAATTGAAATTATTAATAGATATTATAAAGTGTTTACATCAAACTTTAAAGAAGACAACCCAAAAGTTGGAAAAATGTGTGCAAAATGTTATGAGCATCACCATAATGCTTGGATGAGAGCAAGAAATTTCTTCTCTGATAGCTAAACTCAGTTTAGAAAAGTATTTATTTGCAAACAGTAAATCCTATGGCCCAAGTTTCTAAAATAATGATGTAAATTAACACAGAAGCTTATAACTGCACTGATGCAGATATCACAGAGTTATACTGCCAGAGATTTAGATGTTCAAATGAAATTCATCATACACAGAAATATGGTGAGTCACAAAAAAATTAATGTACCATTCAGAAATACAAACCACACCTGTAATCCCAGCACTCAGGAGGCTGAGGCAGGAGGATTGTTGTGAGTTCGAGACCAGCCTGAGCTACAAAGTGAGCTTAAGGCCAGCCTGAACTGCATAGTGAGACCCTGTCTCAAAAAGACAGAAATACAAACCACACTAAGAAACCAGATTGTAGTGTGGTGGTCATAAATTTATGGAACAGTGTTTTACAATTAAAATGTTTTCCTATAATCACTTTTCTAGATTTTCAATAATTGATATTTAGTTTTATTTTCATTAAAAAAGATTCAGGGCCAGTCAGATAGCTCAGCTGACTAAAGCACCTGTTTAGGCAGAACATAGTGGCTGGGGTTCAATCCCAGGGGCAGGCTGAGGTGGTGACTGAGACTGGATATGGTGGCGCACGCCTGTAACCTCAGTGCTCGGGAGGCTGAACACAGGAGAATGACTAAGAGTCTGACCGAGGTAGTGAGACTGTAGACCATGTGCTAAATACATCAGAAAGAATTCACAATGTACCTAAGGGTTAGTAGTCACATAAATCTATATAATTCTTCTTGTATCTTTGAAAGATGTAAGAAACTCATGGCTCCTAAAACTTTGTAGATGAATACAAATCTCTTCAATTTATGTTATGCCATATCCAATGGTCTTTCTTGAATGGTCTTTTAATTAGATATATTGGCAAAAAATTTTGTGTTCTCTAATTTTGGAAGTTACAGAGATGAGACCCAGTTCTAAGACTAGCAGCTCTCTAAGAGAGTATATATTTCAGTTCTGTGCTTTATTTTTGTTTATGTTTCTGTTACGTGTGAGGAAGTTATAACCTTTTCTAGTGTTGGGTCTCCTGAGGCACTTTTCCAAAACAACGTTCATTTACACAGAGCACCATGTTATCCTGAGTGCATGCCTGGGCTTCAGGTGGTATTTGCTCCTATACAATGTCTAGGCCATTTCCACTGAAGGAAGTCCTTCAGCACAAGAAGAACTAGCCTTTAAGGCAGAATAATCTTAAAACTCAATGAAGTCTCAAAATATTTATAGTAGATTTGAGGCTTGGAGGTGAGACAGATTGTGACATTAAATGCCACTTAGACTATCATCTAGAAAGTAGCATTTAATGGGTAAAAAGGCATAAATAAGACTCTGAACAACATGGTGGAGAAAGATGAAGCAAAAAATAAAATCTAGTGACAATCAGAGAAAGTGTAAGATAAAGTATGGAGGTGCGTGAGCCCTGGCATAGGTCGTCAGATCAGGTTGTGGGCACACAGAAATGACACAGGGGACCTGGGGAAGGAATGGGTGAGATAACACAAGGATGACATTACCATGTCCTTTGACCTTAATAGAGAGTAAGTAATTTTGTACAATTCTGTGAAAATACTGTAGAAGGGGGTCATTTAAGATTTAACAAACTGAAAGCCTATGCAATCCTCTACAATGCTGGGAAAAGTTTGTACGTACAGCTGGCCCAGGATAGCCTGCACCCCCTCCAGGCCCTCCAGACTTGACGTCGTATGAGTCATACTGCGGAGAATAGTTCTGCAGGAAAGAGACCAAATGGGTACAATGATTTAGATATATAGATCATAGTTGTTTGCAAAAGTATTTAGAACAAGTGTAAGCAACATGCACTATTCACTGATGAAGATTTCTGCCTATCAGCAGTGTGTCATACATTAATTTTTGCTTTAATTATTAGATATCCAGAACCCTTGCTTCCATAATGCATAAACATTCAAATAATATTCAATATTCTTCCACCCAAGTCTGAGCCCATAGACACTATTTTGATTGTAATCACTATTTCTAGGAATTATTTATAGCATTACAACCATAAGACCATAGAGTATTTGAGGTTGGAGGACTTTAAAGATCACAAAATTCAACCACTTTACTTTGAACTGAAAAATGGAGAATTCAAATCACTTTACCAAACAGTTAATGCAGTGAATTTAAACCTTTTGCTTTATTGTTAATATGCTTGTAAGTTACACATGAAAGTAAACATCCTCACAGAAGACAAGAAAAAGAATAGAACAAAAACTAATGTGCTTACTGAATTTCTTTGGAAGTTTTTATTTTATTTTTTAATTTTTTTTTGAGGTACTGGAAATTGAACTCAGGATCTTGCACTTGCCAGGCAAGCACTTGTTCATTCTACTGAGCTATCTCCCTGGCCCCACTATTTTATTTTCAGTTCTAAGTCTAGATCCTATTTGGTTACTGTCATAAAGCTATATTAAATCATGTGCTTTGATCCTTACTGAAATGCACTTTGAAGAGTATTTTAAAACTCATACAGGTTTGGCATATGTGCTTTGTAATTTTGCCTAAATATATTAGGCAGAAATGTTGTCCTGCTTATTTATTTAATTTTGTGGGGATTTTTTAGGTAGAATGGATTGATTGCCATACTTTGGAAGAGGAAGAAAGGCTCTGAATGCCCAGCAAGAGCCGGGGAGATGGCTCAGTGGAATAAG
>PVKA01012083.1:0-58886 GCA_004027165.1 Ctenomys sociabilis | reverse complement strand
GGGCGGGATCGAGCCACTTTTCTCAAACAAGCTCCCGATAACATTTCTTGTGACTGCAGGCAGGAAATTACATTTTGGCATGGCCAGCCAAAACCCCACCCCAACATTTTGCCTATCTGAGCCCGGAAACATTTTGTCCTAGCCAGGCATGAGACTGACGCTGGGGTGCTGGAGATGAAGGTGAGGCCCATGTGAGCACACTTCGTGTTTCTTTCCAAACTACTGCAGGGTTTCTTTTTCCTTCCTTCCCTCACTCTTTTCCTGAGGCCACAGATGCAGGGGATTGTACTCAAGGCATGCAAGGGAGCTGCGTGCCATTTTCCTAGCCATGGGTAATGTGGGAAGGTAATGAGGCTTTGCTTTTCCGTCTAGCAGCTTACGCTCCCTCCATGTGCCCTCGTATCCCCCATGTTTGTTGTACCTTGCTACTCTTTTTTGGAAATCCACCTGAACTCTGCATACCCTAGTTTGTAAATGGCTTTCTCTCCATTTGTGTTTTGGTCAGGGGTGCCCCAGTGTTACTTTGCCACATGGTCAGCAGCTAGACTGCTTTGCCTTGTGGCCAACAGCATCTTGTCCTGTTTCATGACTAAGTAACTTTTCCGTGGGTATGTATCACCAGCCATTGCCATTTTTTTGTTTCCTGTATCTCTTTTTCCCCTTTTAAGTAACTGGACTTATAAGCTAAGCCTCTGCTTTTAAACAACACCAGAGAGAGGAACCCTTTGTTTTCTTCTTGCAGGAAGAAAAAAAGCTGTGCACTGTCTCTTTAAGAACTCAAGCAGCATTTTGCCTGTACAAACTACAAAACATTTGGATGAGAGCTACAACCAAAGGACCTCCTGCTGTGGTCCCCAGAAAATGTGGGCAATAGTGAGTAAGGCCCTGCTTTCATCCCTGCTGGGTATAATCATTTTATCATGGCTCGGTCCCTATTTAACTGCCACTATGCTTAAATGCCACTAAGTTAAAGACCTATGCCCAATGATGGAATAAAACAGCATTTAAAAGTTTAAGTAACCATAAGAGTATGAAAATAACTATCCCAAGAAAAGTGGGGAATCAATTGGAACTCTTAAGTATTATGGATTACACAACAAATCCAGACGGCTCTGGATCAAAAAATAAAATACCTCTTTCCTTTTGTAGGCCATTAAAGTTACTATTGCAGGCCCATTCCCCAAAACTTAGATACTGAGGCAGATTTTGTGATGCCAGATATTTATTAGGAATCAGCAGTCATGGAAGGCAAGGGGGAGAAGGAAGCATAGGCCACAAGAGAATTAGAGCACCCTTCCACCAACCCCACAGATAGCTCTCAAGCAAGGAGTACTTATTAGAATTGGCCTTCATGAGGCTGAGGATATAAATCTGCCCTGGAAAAATAAGTTCCTGGGCAAGGTGACTTTGTGAAGTTGAGGAAGCTCTTGAAGAAGATGGCAGTGGAAACAACAAACCCTCGCTTGAAGGGGGACCAGGTTGATATGTCTCCACATTTGCCATAATCATCCAACTTAAAATGTTCTGTTCACTATGTGAGAAGATGGCACTGGGATTACAGAGTGCAGAAGGACTTTAGTCAGCGAGACATTTAAAATCGCATCCACCATGGGATAGAAGAAAAATTCCGTGGCCCTCTGTACTCTCATCGATTTATGGAAGAATGGACCAGAACATTTTATCAATACAGCAAAGACTTGGAGGATTTATTGGTGTGTAGTGTCATTTTCCTATGAAATGCTGTCCTTCAGCAAGTGTGCCATGTGCATGGAAATAAGCCTCACCAACCGAAGAGCTACCACCAAGTCATAGCCATACAGTCTCGGGCCAAACTCCTCCAAGCTCTAAGCTTCTGCTTATTCTGGCTCCTACAGGGAGTATGTATGGCCAGCTACCAGGGCATGTCTGCACCCTGGAGATGTGAAGAGGGTAGCAGTAGAAGTCTATTGGTTAGGTTTTTGTTTTTAAGATAAAATACTTGGCATACGCAACTATAAAAAAAAAAAAAAGAACTATTTGGCTCATGGTTTCAGTCCATGGTCAACTGGCTCCAATACAAAAATATCACAGTAGAAGAGCAGAGAAGGAGAAGGGGTTCACCTTATAGCAGCTGTAGGAATGGGAAAGCACTAGAGCAAGAAAGGATCTACAGATGGGATGCATTCTTCAAAGGTGCAGTCCCAGTAACCTACTTTCACCAACTCCACTCTTAATAGCCCTTTTGGCTAATGAGGTTGGTGCCTTCGCAATCTAATCACCCTTCTAAAAGCCCCACCTCGAAACTTTTGAGACTTCTGGGGAGATATTTTAGCTATTAAACTTAGAAGATAGAGTATGGCTTCCCTTTCTAGTGCAAGTCTTTAGGCCACCACCACCGAGCTTTCTGACTCCTACATTATGGAGTACCATTTGAGGCAGTTCTCTTGCTCAAGAATGTGTTCCACTAGGACCTGAAGGAATAGGAAAAAGTAAATCTATACCTTAATTTCTCCAAGGTCAACATGAAGAAATTTACTTATTTATGTAACCCCTAGTCCAAATGTGCATACAACCTGCTCTGCCTAATACAAAATAATGTGTTAGATAGATTCACAAACACTTGAGTTTAGAAGAAATTCAACTCCTTTCTGAGGATCAGTAAAAGTTGATTTGCCCTTCATTCTAAGCTTCTGCAGAAAGTTCAGGAGCTTTGCATGTCTAGGACTTAAGGAATTGATCTATGAAGCTGGAATCTCAAGAAAATCAATTAAGTACATAAACCTCTATATATTCCGCAGCAGTAGTAACACACTACTATTAAACTTTAGAAATGATTAAGGTAAGATTGGTTTACAGGAGACTTTTCTTCCACTACTAAGAGTTACCTCATATTTCTAAAATATAAACTAGAACAATAACATTTAACTTTCTTTTCCCATGTGTAGTAAATGGGCAAGTCAAGTGAACGTTCTTTAGGCATTCCAGGAATAGTGTTTGTAACTGATGCTGTCATTTTCTTCTCTCAATCCTTAAAGGTAAACATTAAAATGAGGGTAAATATGTTTAAGTTTTTTTAAAGACATAATATAAATTCCTTAGTAACTTAGTACACAATAGTGTCTGAATTTTGTCAGGTCCCAGCGTTATTTCACTGTCTTTAGGAAAGCATAACTCCTCTTCCTCTCTGTCAGTTTAGGTATGCCATCATTAAGCTTTGCCCTGTCTAGCTGTGCTCTTCCAACCCATTCACCCTATTAAGTATCCATGGTCCTAGAAGTGAGTTTGCTTTGGAAATGGGGGAAAGGGACAGAAAGTATTCATGGCTATGAGGGAAGCCTAGGCTCTAGTTCCAAACTGAAGACCAAGTACGTGACTTTGAGCAAGTTCCTGGATTTCTACTTGCTTCCATTTGTTTATATATTTAGGAAGAAAAGAGGTTGGATATTTTCTAATAGCCTTCCTAATACCACTGTCCTGTGTCCTCCAGGTCCAAACATATTCTGTTCATTGCCGTGGGGGAAGCTTTGACAATATACCATGCAATGGGATTTGAAGGAAACATTTTCTATGGCTTCCAGAGAATTTGGAAGATATGAATCATACAACTCCCCATTCCAGTCCCAAATTGGTAAGAAGGAAATAAAAACTGGAGTTTTGGGGTATGGGGTGCGTTTTACATACTCACAAAGCAAAATTACATTTCAAAGTCAAGAAGGGATATTTTAAGGCTAGCTGTATCATTTCTACTGTTTGATGAGCAACATGAAAGAATAGTCATAAACATGACCAACAGTTAATGATTGCTTTACCAGTTAAGGATGATAGCCATTTAACTTTCAGTATTAAATTTAGTTCTTTTATGATAAAATTTCTCTTCATGTAATGGTCTAAATTGCCATTTCATATTTCCCTTAAGAATGGGGAGAATCTCCAACTTAGTGGACTGTCTGGCTCTATCATCTTGAAGGTTAAAAATTAAGGTCAAGGTTTAATGACATTAGTTTCATTCTATTTCAAAACTACAAAAAAAAAATTAATCCTGCTGGCTTTCTGAAATTGCGTGAAAACAGTGCACAAAACCATCATCTCTGCAGGAAATGTAATTCACGGGTTGGCCCTGCTAACAGCGGGGAGCATTGTCCCCTCTGGTTAACCAGGACAGTCCTGTGTCAAGGTTGCCCTGGAAACTGAGTTGTCAAGGCTGAGTTAGTACTGAAAAGCCTACACTGGCCATAGCACTGTGCTAGGGACAGGAATTTGCTTGTTGTGCTCATAGCAGTATTGCTGAATCTGGAACACAGATGCACATGCTCAGAAACCAGTGTCTGTAAACCCTTTGCCCTCCTTGTAGCATTTTAGACTTCACTTGGTAATAGTTCTCTTCTGAAGAAAGCACATGGATTAAAAGATGCTGACTTTTCTAATTATGCTCCATAGCATTGAAGAATCCAGAATGCGTCAGATTGTGTGTTCATCCCATAACTACAGAGACTGAGCCAATTTTCAGCACCCATCAACTTAGTACACTGACTTTTTAAAATGTCCCCACCATGCATTCTGGAACCTTATCTAGTGCTTGGGGAGGGGCAGTTCTGAGGATTGAAGAATCCAGGGCCTTAATGCTTGGCTACATTCCCAGCCCCCAGCCCTTTGAAAAATGTCTTCTTTTGAGACAGGGGATTACTAAGTATCTAAATTGCCCAGGCTGGATTTGAACTAGTTATTCTTCTGCCTCAGCCTTCTAGTATGCTGGAACTGCAGGAGTGTGGCCACCATGCTGAATTCTTGCTTTGGACTTCCCTTCTGTATCATATAAGCTGTCCAAGTACTACTGGTGGTGGTGAACCTATGGCACTTGAGCCGTAGTAGGCTGTTTGCCATTGAAAGCTCTGTTACTATGCTTTTCTCTTAATGCATGAGTTGTGTTTTCTAATCTAAAACCTCAGTGTTCAGTTTTAACAGCAGTGTTGGCACATTGAGGTAAATCATTGCATTTTGGGGAGCAGTTTGGGCACTCAGTCTCTCAAAATTTTGCCATGAATGAGGCTAAGCAGATCCTACAGTCCACACCAACCCAACAGCCACTGACAAGGAGCTCTGGGCCCTTTCAAAGGATGCTGCTGTACCCAGACGAGTTGCTGCAAAGTAAACAGCTTCTCCTGTTTCTCCAGATGGTGCTCCAGGCCAGGTGTGAGGGGTAAAGATGAAGAGAAAAGTTGAAGAGAAAAACTGCACAAACAAAATTTTGCAGATACTCTCTTTTTATTTCAAAACATGGAAATAACTCAAAATTTGAACCTCAAGGACCAAAATATATTTTAACCAAATGTTCAGAAGATGAGCCAAGCTACCATTATGGCAACAAGCCTCACATGGACAAGTGGATGTTAGAGAAAGATCCCCACGACGCGGCTAAAGCTATAGCACACCCACAAAGAGATTCATATTTGGTTGTCTAATTTGCATGCATGAGTATGGTGCATTCTCCATGCCACAAATACATATATGCCTTTTCCAAAGTCAGTGCAGGATCCGTGTCTGTGCAGGTCTTTAAAAGTCTACTCCCCTACAAAAGTTTACCATAATTTATCTGCAATAGCTTTCAGGTGATACAAGAGTTCCAGCATCCCATCAGAGAATCCATTTGTTAGTTATTTTAATGTCAGTTAGTCATTTGTGAGTAAACCTCACTAAACATATCCACATGTTTGGGGTCCAGAATTTGAAACTGATCATCTTTTTAGTGGTGATGACAAACTTAGGCCAAAATGACAAGATGAAAAACAGGAGAAGATATTCTAATACTGGGGCTTCCCTGCCTCACAAAGCAGACTCTTCGCTCCTGTGCATCAAACAGAGACAGCCAGACACACTTGTGCATGGGGATTCATTTTTTTCCTACCAATGCAGAGTGGCTGGAAACTTAAACAGCATTCAGAGCCAGTGGGGGAAATGCTTGAATCTGAAAAAGAACCCAAAGAAAGTGTACCAGGGGAAGGAGATGGGAAATGGAAACAAATTTTCAAGGTAGCTCTCTCATCAAGAAGTGAGACGTCTTTATTACTAGAATACGCAGAATTCCATCCCACGGGAATTGCTGCATCTTTCCCCTTAACTCTTTGCTTGCAAGTCCTTTCCCAGGCTGGTTGAACGGCCTCTGTGGTCCTCCCATCCAGATGCCACTCGGTAGCGGGCCTCAAGAGCTGCACTCCTCACAGTGACAGGAGAGTATGTACCGGTAGGTGGCAGTGAGTCGCATTCCCCCTGAGCAGCGCAGGCGCAGTGCCTTCAGCTTGGAGGTCTGGGGCCGGCAGCAGTGACAGGAAGAACGGAAGGGTTGCTTGAGAACAGTGCTGAAGGACACCAAGGGCTCGGAGCGCGATGCCTGGCTGCAGTGCCCCTCACACCTGGCCAGGAGCACCATCTGGAAAAAGAAGAGAAGCTGTTTACTTTGCAGCACCTCGTCTGGGTGCATCCTTTGAAAGGGCCCAGAGCTCCTTGTCAGTGGTTGCTGGGTTGGACAAGTGGCTCGCAAGCTGTGCTGCATATAAGCATCAACTGGTAAAAAAAAAAAAAATTAGGGTCCTAGGGGTGCAGTTCCGTGGTACAGTGCTTACCTAACACACACATGATCCTCGGTTCAATCCTCAGCATCACATAGGAAAAATAAATCATCAACCAGACCCCATTTAGATCACTCAGGCTTTCAAGACTTTCAAGAGTCCACAGGTGACCCAAAATTGCACTAAGGG
The DNA here is from genome assembly GCA_004027165.1 of Ctenomys sociabilis. Lineage (NCBI taxonomy): Eukaryota > Metazoa > Chordata > Mammalia > Rodentia > Ctenomyidae > Ctenomys > Ctenomys sociabilis. The sequence continues at coordinate 52,155 of PVKA01012083.1, read as the reverse complement.
GGTGGGGGGTGGTGAGATAGCTCAGCAGTCTAAAGTGCCTGCTTAGGCAAGCTTGGGGAAAGGACAAGGACCACAGTTGGATCCCCAGCACAACACACTGCTCCAGCCCTGCCCCTAGGATGGGCTGAGCCAACCACACACACACACACACACACACACACACACACACACACACACACACAATTGCACTAAGGATTTAGAACCACTGGACAAGACTTATTGTTACAAAGTACATTTAAAAATCTAAGAATAATACAAGTTTTTTCTAGTAGATGATATTTTACCATCAACCCAATACATTTACAATCTGACCAGTAGCAAAACACAGAAAGTCATTTAAAATGGAAATCAAGTAGTAAAATAAAGAATAACAGAAGATAAAAATTGCTTTGTGCAGGGAATGTCTAATTGAAAGGAATATGAATTTTTAAGGAGATGGATATGTTTGCCCTGATTTGATTGGCAGGGGAATGTTTCATTTTTAAAATTTTTATCAGTACATGTTTGCAGTACATAATGTTTGTAACCTTTGTGGAGCTGGCACACATGCACAGCACATCTTAATGCTTTCTTCCATCCCCATCCCCTCTCTTCTCTCCCTCCACCTCCTGAACCCTTCCCACTTGAGGAAGATCTCTCTTCCTATTTCCTATTATCTATGTTTTATTTTGGTCTCCATCTATACTTTGCATTTCTCAGCTAAGAGAACCCACGTGATATTAAAGCTTGTATATCTGATTTATTCCACTTAACATTATGGTCCCCAAATGCATTCATTTCCCTACAAATAATTCAACTTATCTTTCTTTATGGCAGAGTAGGAATGATTTTTGAAGAAGGAAAAGAGAAAGTTAAGTGATACTTAGGAAGAAATATTTGGGGTGCTGCAACTTACAACAAGAAAAATAGAGACAGGGCACATTTTGGTCTTGGGTTCACACTCCTGGGTTAATACACTGAGGAAGCCTCAGATTTGTGAAATCACATTTGGATCTTGACAATCACCTAGGACTGGTAGGATATATCCATCATGAGCATCTCCATAGCCAAAAGTTTAGGCTGAAATAATAAAACATGTTCTTTGTAGTAGCTCTTAATCTGGCTTTAGTAAATGGATTTCTCTAAGAATCTGGTGAAGGACTGGGGAGGTAGTTCAGTGGTCTAAGTGCCTGCCTGGCAAGGACAAGGACCCAGTTTGGATCCCTGGTAAAGCATGGCATGCTGGCTTAGTGCCAAAGTCAGCCACTGAAACTTGACATGATGGAATATGCTTGTAATCCTCGCACTAGGTAGGCTGAGACAGGAGGATCAGCTGAGTTTGAGCTGCATAGTGAGATCTTGTACCCCCAAAAAAGAATCTGATAAAAGCTATCAATGTTATCACCAGAAAAATATACAGTAGCACACATTAAATATTGTGCACACAGCTAAAGGATATAGATAGAAGGTTCATTTTTGTATCCTGTGCATAAATCCTGGTATCCTAAGGGGAAATTGTGGGTGCAGTGGGGTGGAACAGTTTGACTCATGAAGCTATGTAACCCTGTATGACCAGAGAAGGAGGCCAGTGGTCCATGTTTATATGGGATCACCTTGCTTAGCATATTTCTTATTAAGTGATGCAGGAAAAAATTGCCTTATAACTCCAGAAGCAAGAGTAAGATCATAAAAAATGGAACTGTTCAAATGAAAGATCAAAAGATGGATATAGGCAGATATACATATATATATATATATATATATATATATATATATATATATATATATAATATATATATATAATATATATATATATGGAGAGAGAGAGAGAGAGATGCAAAATCCCTTTGGCATTAACCTTGTGATATTTTGAGAATTGGTTCATATTAAAGACTCATCAGCTGTTATCTCTGACACCTTCCTACAGGGCAGAATTAAACACCCAATGATTAAAAGAAGAAAATGGCCAGCTCATCTTTCCATAAGTGGGAAAAAATAAATTCTGGCAATTATAGTTTGCTAACATCATTATCTGAGAAGATGCTGGGGGTGAAATCCAATAATCACCTAGCAACCACCAAGGGAATATAATATCCTGGAAGAAAAAATGAAAACAAAACCAACCCCACGCTGGGAGAGGGGGAGAATGAAGTAGGACTAAATCAAGCTGATTTATGTTTCTCTGAGAGATCACAGAAGTAGAGAAAAAATGGCAGCTATAGATTCTTGGTTTTATTAAAACTTTTGACTCCTGCCTGCCCTTCACATTGATGAACAAAATAAACATAACCTGAAAAAGGTTTAGGAATATTATGCCCTAAGTCGATCAGAAAGTACATGCATGTCCAATCCTAATGTTCAAACCCCAGCTCTCCAATAGGAGCAAGAGGTCCAAGATCTTCCCCATTTCTTCCCATGGCTGCCAGTCCATGGCAAGGGCTACTTGACAGCTCTCCTTGGAGCAGGGATACATTTGCTGATCTCTAATCCAGATCACCTATTTGGTAGATTAATTAGCTATTCAGTGTCATCTCCTAACAAGGAGTCTTCAGAGAGCTGGCTTTGCTCTGAGTGGATATGATGAACCTATGCCAACAGACTTAAAAGCAGAAGGGCCAAAGACAATGTGACCATCATAGCAAGACAATACATTCACAGGTGCACCAAGTGTAGACTTCTCTGGCCAGGCCACTAGTGCTGTCTCTAAACTGATTAAATCAGCAGTGTAGGGCCATTTGCAGATGAGTTAAATTGACTGTGGTCTCACTGAAAACTTTCAGTTTATTAAGCTCTGTCTCCAGCCCAGGATGAAAGACAAGCACCCAACACTAAAGAAGACTGGGGAGCACCCCCAACAGTCTTGACCCCTTTGATTTGATGGCTGACTTTCTGTACAAGAAGAATACACAGATATGTACAACAAACACCTTCAATAGCTACACTTTGCCTTCAGAACAAATCCTCCAATCCTGAACAGGAATCCAGGCCTTGTGCACCCTGCTGTCAGTATCACTTAGAGTAGTTCTCATCACCCACTGCTTGCTTCTCTGGTCAAATTTAGGTTCTTAGGAGCCCATGGAGCTGCCCCTCAATTCCTGTTCCTCTTGCCTTTGTTCATGCATTCTGTATCCCAGGAAGATTTTTTCTATCCATCACTGCCAAATGAGATCCTACCTATCTATCCTCTGTGGCCAAATTTAAGTGCCCTGTCCTGAAAGAAGAAACTATGAAGCAATTATTGTGTCCTTCGTGTTTCAAACACACACATGCAAATTCCCTCTCCAGAATAGTTAAGTATTTAGACCTTAGCTATAGGTTATAAATCAGAAGGAAACATACCTCTGTTTTGTGTGTGTTGAGGGATGAGGTAAGAATTTCAAAGATTAGATACACTAATGAGTGTCACTTAGGAATGGAAGGATAAACATCTCCTTTCTGGGTTCACTCTTTTTTTCTGTATTTTAAGGAGGGTTCTATAGGGTGTTCAGGGTCTCACTACTAGACTGGACTTGTAGTGCTCTGCCTGTTTACAGCCTCCCAAGAACTGGGATTACAGACCTGTGCCACCATGCAGTCTCAATTGCTGTCTCAACATGCTCTGTGGATGGGGCTGGCATGGCATACTGGGGATCAAACCTATTGGTTCTGCTCCTGATTGCAGGTGCTTTAATCCTCTGAGCTATTTGGCCATTCCTTGGGTTCACTCTTCATAGTCTTTTACCCTTGGGTATGACTCCTCTGTGTTCTAGCATTTCATGAACATCTTCTGACATCTTCCAGTCCAGAGCCAGAGCTTCTCAGAATGGAATGTGCACATGAATCAGCTGGAACATTATTAAAATGCAAGTTTTGATTGAGTAGCTCTGGGGTGGGCCTAGGATTCCAGACTTTTCCTGAGGCTCCAGTTGATGCTTGTACTGTTGGGCTCATATTCTTTGCATAGTAAGTCTGTGAGGTCATTAAAGTTCAGGGCTTCTTTTCTAGCTCAGTCATTATAAGCAACAATTTAGCAAGTAAGAACCTATTTTTCTGAGGTACACAGGGCCTTTACAGTAGCTAGATCCCTCAGTCTTTTGCTGCTTCTCCACCTCTTTCTCCTCTACTTCCTTCTCCTCTCTTTTTTAGGCAGTGTCTCATTAGGTCACTAAGCTGCCCAGGCTGAGCTTAAACTTCCAATTCTGTCTTAGCTTCCTAGAGAGTACGGGATTCAAGGTGTGCACCACTATGCCTGGCTAAGAAACATATTTTGAGTGCTTAGGACATGAGTATCTCATTTAATCTTCATAACAATCCTACAAGAAAGGCACTATATGGCCACAGCAACCATTGAAGAGTAGTAGCCATGGCCCTCCGCTATCCCACGGCCGTGGGCCTCAATAAGGGCCACAAGGTGACTAAGAATGTGAGCAAGCCGAGGCACAGCCGCCATCGTGGACATCTCACCAAACACACCAAGTTTGCGGGACATGATCCGGGAGGTGTGTGGCTTCGCCCCCTATGAGCGCCGCGCCATGGAGCCGCTCAAGGTCTCCAAGGACAAGCGTGCCCTCAAGTTCATCAAGAAAAGGGTGGGGAAGCACATCCGTGCCAAGAGGAAGCGTGAGGAGCTGAGCAACATGCTGGCCGCCATGAGGAAGGCAGCTGCCAAGAAGGACTGAGCCCCTCTGGAATAAAGCTTTGCAGAAAAAAAAAAAAAAAAAGAAAGAAAGGCACTATGTGGCTGGGAAATAGCTCATTGGTTTAAAAACCTGCCTGGCAAGTACAAGGACCTGAGTTCCATCCTGTGTGGTGGTGCATGCGTGTTGTGTGTGGTGCTGCACACTACTAATCCCAGTGCTGGGGAGGCTGACACAGAAGGATCACTATGAGTCCAAGCTGCATAATGAAACCCTGCACCAAATAAACAAAAGTTTAAAAAAAATTAAATAGAAAAAGAAAGGCACTATGATGACCAGTACTATTATCACAAGTGAGGAAACTAAGGTTCAGAGCATTGGTTACTTGCCCGAAGTCACATATCTAGGAAAAGGCAAGGCTAGAATCCCAACATAGGCCTATTTGAGACCAAATCCCCACAGCATGAGCTAACTCATACCCTTCTCTGCTCCATAGTGACCTGCTTCTGGGAGTCCAAACCATGTTGTCACCAGAGGCAGACAAGGCTCCTCTTTTCCCCACAGGCTTGCTGGGGCACAGCACCACCACTCCCAAACCTATGCAGAACAAAATCATTCAAGAGCCTGGCTAAGTAGCTGACTCCTTTAGCATGAGAACAAACACAATCAGTCCCTTCTCATGTTAGACCAATTCATTGGCTATTTTACCTCAACGGTAAGGGAAACATTTCTGCTTTGTTCTTAGCAGTGAATACTGCACCCCTATGTCCATGGCACCCTCTTTCTCCTCAAGACCAAATTCATCTGTGTTTCTCTCCTTCCTTCCCTCACTAGCAACTTCATTAAATGACTCCTCCACTCATCTCCAAGGACCTAAGTGACCCAACAATGGGTCCATGCCAGGTTGAGGATCCCAACAAAATAGGAACCAGGAGAACAAAGCAGCCTGGGGACAGTGGAAACTCTGGAAGTTCGGGCAGGAAACCAGCTCACTCCAACTGGGGTCTAGTGCCATCACTCAGATCACAAATCCAACAGACAGGGAAAGGCCTTTAGACATAAAACGTTTCCCTTTCTTCCTTCTGCACTGATGTGGAAACACTATGAAGGTCAAAACCTTGTCTTTTCCTTCTCTTCTTCCTTTCTTCCATTTGTATATTCCCAATGCCTTCCATAATACTTGCACACAGTAGGCATTCAGTGTAAATTTGTTCCTATTTTAAAAGCCAAGTCATGTTTCTGAAGTGGTCAACTGTGTTAAAAGCTCAGTATTCCTTATGTCCCTGATTTCTGCTACCATAGTCCATGAACTTCTCAGGCAGCAGTAGCAAATAACACTGGAGCCCTCAGAGCTTCCCTCAGTCCTGAGGATCAATCCTTGCCAATCTATATCTGTTTTTCCCCTGGGAGTTTTCACAGGCTGTGTCCCCTCAGCCCTCCTCTTTCTCCTTGGTCACTGTCCTTTGGGTTCCTCTCACTCCCGTGACCCTTAAGAGTTCAGACATTTGCACCTTGGTGCCATGCCTTGACCTGGGGTGACCAGCTCACATTTTTCGCCCTACTCAGGCTTCACAGTCTGACCCTGCCAGCTCACTTGCCCAATGTTCCTGGAAACCCTTGCGTGGCCTGAGACCAGAGCTCTGCTCTGTACCCCTTGTTCCTCTGCTCACCTGGTGAAGAAAGTGAGCTGAGAGGGAGGCCACACCTCTTTTGCTTTCATCCTCCCTCTTAGCACCCAGCACAGTGGCTTATATTTACTTTGCTTTTCTTTCCCATTGTGTGTCCAAGGAAAAATCTAGTGGGGTTCATTTTCCTAATCCCTTAAGGCTGTAGCAGATCTCAACAGTTATTGAGGCCTCTGCTGTGACTGAAATAGAAAGTGAGTCGAAGCACCTGTCTAGTTTATAACTTCATCATCAGTGTCATATCATTTATTAAATATCTGTTCTATGCTGGACTCTGGGCTGGCTGCTTTACAAAAGTCATTGCTCACCCTCACCCTCCAAGAGGCAGCTTCGTTTTATATGGAAAGAAACAGGCACCAAAGAATGACATGGTTTTCCCAAAGTCCCCCACTTGGCAAGCTTGGGAACCAGCCCTCTGTTGATTCAAAGCCTAGAATGCCTCAGTTTTCTTAAACAAGTCCCAGGAAGCTCATTTCTACACTCTACAGCCTTCACGCAGAATTTTAGGGAAACATGGTCTCTTGGGAAGATTGGAAATGAACCTGCTAACCTGTACCCAGAAGGTGTCACAGCGCACAGAGTCACTGAGTGCATCCTAGACTACAGTCATACTGTCCTCCCTGGTCTTGTAGATTAGTCCATTCCTACACTGCTAGGAAATTGGCAGCAGTACCTCGGGACTGGCCAACTGCAAGTTCAGGATGAGGATGAATAGGGAGTCCCACTGAATGCTTCCAGAAAAGCCTTTATTATTATATCGGTCTTTCCTGGAAAAGTTGCCATGTAGTGCATAAAACACTGTTGCTGGCAGGCCAGATGTTGAGGCTGGAGTTTAAGACAGTGACCCCTTCATTCTACTTGTGCCCCTCTGATGTAAAGAGGGCAGCAGCCTAAAGAGCCATTTACAGAAACGAGTGCTCCAAGACAAACGCCATTATTGTCTGCAGCTCTTGGCTTTATGGCTTTCTTTCAGATTTCAACTTTTCTTACAGTTAAGGTGGGAATACTAACATGTACTGTCACAGCTTTGCTGGTAGTGATTAGCGTGAGATGTTTGGTATATACTAGTTGACCGAGTCCTTCCTTCCCTGCCCTTGGTCATGTGCTATTTTTCACATACCTTCACAAGGCCAGACACTGAATAAATGTAAGCGAACAGTAAGCCTGTGTCTAGCAAATAATGGCTTTGACCATGATGTTGAGGAAAAATTTTTTCAGAGAGAACAAAGCCTACTTTAATCTCTTCTTTCTAGATATAATCTAAATGTTTTAACCCAAGCCTCTAATGAACAATTTCTCTTTTTATGTATTTAGTACAGGGTCTACAGGGTCTCACTACGTAGATCAGACTAATAGTGATCCTCCTGTTTTCAGCCTCCCAAGTGCTGGGATTACAGGGGCGCACCACTGCGCAGAGTCTTAATCTCTGTCTCATTGTGCTCTGGGGATGAGGCTGGCAAGCAAGCCTGGGGATCAAACCCCCAGCCGCTTCATCTGCCTAAGCAGGCACTTTAATCCTCTGAGCTATCTGGCCGGCCCTTCTAACAAACAAAAAGTTAAAAATGATAGGGTATTTCCAAATGGAAACAGTTTTCTTCATGGATACATAGAGAAAATCTAATCCTGAAAAGGTCTGGGCAGTTGAGATTCTGCCAAGCATTTTTATGGCCAAGGAAGGAAAGTTTATAATTACAAGCACCATTTACATAAAACTATTGCTATATTTGGGACAGTTTGGGATGTTTCAAAACAGATTGTTCCCATGAAATTACAAATATTTCTCTTATTATCACAGTTTCACACTGTTATTGACTGTGACATTCTGAGAGAAGCAGAGGTGAACAGTAGACTAAAGTCTGTTTCTGAGAGTTGTGCCTGAGTACAGTAGGTCTGAATTAGTGATGCCTCTTGTTTGACCTTCCTTGGGTCAGTGTGCTACTTGCTAAAGCATTTTTCCACCATCATTTTGCCCAATGTTTCCAGATTGCTTTTGAGCTCCTTTTCTTCCCCCTTTTATTTTCTTGCCGTTGCTGCTGCTGCCACCACTGTTGTTTTTGTGCCGGGGACCAAACCCAGGGCCTCATCCAGACTAGGCAAATGCCTTACTACAATGTCACACGCCCAGTCCATTCTGTAGGTTCTGTACATATGTGTGTGTGTGTGTGTGTGTGTGTGTGTGTGTGTGTGTGTGTGTGTGTTACTGCAAACGGAACCAAGGACCTTTGCACTGAGTTACATTCCCAGTGCTTTTCATTTTTTACTTTGAAGCAGGGTCTCATGATCCTTGGGCTGGGAATGAATTTGTGATCCACCTGCTATGCCTTCCTGGAGTCCCGGGCTCACAAGTGTGTACCACCATGGCAGGCTCGTGCTCCTATTTTCTATGTTCCTCCTTGTCATCAGGGTGGAACTTTCTTTGAAATAGCATTAATTCTTGTTTTCTCTTTAAAGAGTTGTAATTATGGAAGACAGGTGAAGCAAGAGACAAATCATCCAAGAAGGAACATTAAATATTAGTGCTTTCTGCTTTGGGAAAGGGAGCAGAAGAGCAGTGAATAATTGCTACCATCAACCTTACTCAAGCTTACAATTTCTAAGCAATCACGTCTGTAAAATGTTTCTTGTATTTTTTAATTTGTTTTAGTTTTGTTTTCTGAGATGCCTGTGTGTTTCTTTTGTTTTGTAGTCCTGAGGATGGAATCCCAGGCCTTGTGCTACACAAGCACTGTACTCCTGAGCTACACTTCCTAGTCCCTAACTTTCTTTTCCTTTTTTTTTTTTTTTTTTTTTTTGAGATAGGGTCTCACTATGCAGTTCAGGCTGGCCTTAAGCTCACTTTGTAGCTCAGGCTGGTCTCGAACTCACAACAATCCTCCTGCCTCAGCCTCCCGAGTGCTGGGATTACAGGCATGAGCCACCACACCTGGCTTCTAACTTTCTTTTCCTAAGAAGGGATTTTTATTTGGCTTTGCAAAAATTCATATTCATCTACTTACTGCTTTTTTTTTAAGTTTTAAAAGCATAAATAAGACGAAGGACATTTTACTTAAGTGGAAAAATCAATTTTTCCCACAGTTGTAGGTCTTATTAATATAAGGGCTAGTGATTTTATGCTGCTTTACTGGGTTATAATCACAGAAATTACGGAAAATTTAAAAGTAGACTGAAGTAATGTTTTTAAGTGGAGGGTGGAGAGATTGACTTTTAGGGTCTTAATTCTAGTGGTTGATATTATAAAAAATTCTTAATTAGACCAGTAATTTTAAAAATACTTGCCATATGAGAATGTTTAAGTGGTTTCAGTCTCAACTAAAAGAGAAAATCTCTGAGGTTGAACTAAACAAATTTGTATTTACCAAGGGGGACAAATTTCATTCATATGATTGTTCAGGGCAGTGACAGTTGTGAGAACTCTCATTTGGAGTCTGTTCCACCCTATAATGTGCCTGCCTTCTGGGTGGTCCAAATGTCTGGCCACTGTCGGTGGCCTTTCAGGCCTGTTATTCCTTTGTACACCTTGTCTTAACACTGAGACACAGGTGGCCTCTGTAAGAAGCATGCAACCCTTCCAAACAAGAGTGACTTGGACAACCAACATAAAAATGATACATGACCAAATTGCCATCTTAGCTTTTGAGCTCATTTTAACATAAACATGGTCTATGGGAAAAAAAGGCTCACAGCACAAAGTCAACTACCAAGTATTTCACCAGAAAACTCTTCAAAAAGAGAGCACGTCCCATTATTCAATGAGATTCCCTGGGTTTTTTCAAGACCAGAGTCTTGTCATACTGTAGTCCAGTCTTGGCCCTGGATTCCCTATGTGGCCCAGACTAGCTGAGTAACCCTCCTGCTTCAGCCTCCTAAGTGCTAGGCATGTCCATTCTCTTTATTGCTGGTAGAGATGGGAATAACAATAACTTGAGGACCATAGTTTTCTTTCTGAAAAAGGGACAATACTGCTTTTATACTTCATAGCCTGGGACAAAAGACACCTCTCCCTTGGGGTGGAGGTGTAACATGCTCCGTTAAGGCTGACAAAAGTAAAAAATCTGCTGGGAAACCCCCAAAGCAGGCTTCTCCTACAAGCTCTGAAGGCCAGTTCGAGCTGTGAACATGGTTCTCCAACCTGACAAAGAACTATGGCTTCTCTTCTGCTTGGGGGGAGGGGCCAGATGCTGCCTTCACAAAGACCTTGTTCTTACCTTTGAGCTACACTTGTACAGTGGGTGACTGATAGAATCAACATAGTGGTGCCGCATGCAGCGTCGAGGGTCTGAGTCCATCATAAATGAGCTGTCTGTTTTGCTGTCTGTGTCTCCCATTACCGCCAGCAGGGAGAGCATGGAAAAGGATGCAGCGAGTACATGATTTCTCATTGTTGTGAGGGAACACTTCTCTGGAATAACAGCAGAGGGAGGCAGAGGACAAACAATTAGAAATGCCTTCACCTCCTACGATCCAGTTCCTTTCAAGGCAAGGGCAGGATCTGGCTGAAGCTTTGTGGTTGTCATTGTCCTTTGTATGCCGGAGTTTTGTCTTACTCTTTGCACTGGCAATCCATCACCATGGGATCTGCTGCACAGCTGGAATGAAAACAGAAATTATTTTTCCCCAGAAATATTTACCCAGAAACACTAATGGAACCCAGGAGGTATTAAGTAGAGTTTTTCCATTTCATTTTGAGTGGAGAATATTGGTTTCTACAGTGTAATTAGCATAAACTGTCATCTATTCCACTTCCCACCCCTCAGTGCTTATACTACATATTCATAACCATTTGGAAGTGGACACAACAATTTAATGAAAGCACATGTGGACTCTTAATTGCTGGAGTCTGTGATCCTAAGGACAAGAATAATTTGAACCTATGGCAAATATTAAACATGTGGTTCTGGCCACAGTGTCACTCAATTGGGTGGTCTCATCTTTCCCCTTGGTTGGTAGGAGCAGGAGGGTCTAGTCAGTTTCTCAGGAAGCTTCGGTGTCAACCTCAGCTTCCAGAGCTAGAGAGGTGGCAGGTCAGTGCTAATGAACACGGGCCACGCCCCAGGGGACCACATTTTCCATTTCCAAGTCCCACCCACCTAATTTTCCACTTCTGCGCTCTGGGCTCATCCTGTTTTTGTTTTAAACTCCATGCCACCCAGCGTCAATGGCAAACTGCATCTGAAATACACATTACTTGCACTGGCCTCCAGCATCGTTAAGGCACACATGTGTATTTCCCAGCAGAGCTACACACTTCTGCAGAGCCTTTGTAGCCTGAGCCCATGGGATAATTTGAAAAAGAAGGTGGCCATTGGAGCAGAGATTTACCATTAAACTAGGATTATGCTAGACTGGTTTTCCTGACATTTGCTTTGTTCTTTTAACCATACCTTCTGGTCAAAGGACTGAGGCCCAGAGATCTCCTCAAATCACCTCAGGAACCCTCCTAGGCATGGCCCACACTGATGCTTTTTATTACACCGGAAAACAGTATCAAAAAATATGTTCAAACATTTAGGGGAATTGGGGGGGGGTTGACATTATATCCAAAACCAAAGGAACGGGATAATTAAAGGCTCAGAAAAACTTTCAAAGGTATTTCAGATCAAAGTTTGATTGTTTTGTTCATAGTACAATTTTTTTCAACTTCCTACTCATGAACAGCCTGAATAACCCGGCAAAATGTTGATACGATCAAGATTAGAAGTTCAAGTCAGTATAAGCCAATTGGTTTTGTTCTAATAGAGTGGCCTTGGGCCCACTTAGCTTCAACTGGCTGTCTTGCAAGCACAGGGCAGGGGATCCTGAGGGCAGAAGATTGTGATAGAGGGCAGCTTTAGAACAGTGCATCCTTGGCTACGACCAATGGGAAATGTATGTGTTTTAGAAGTCCTGCAACTTGCAGGAATAACAGAGACCTGGAAGGAAGGGACCTACCTGTACTCAAGTCACAGCATTGCTGCTCATAGTAGGAGTAACTTTCACAGATCATCTAAATTCTCCAGCCCCACATCTGAAGGGTCGGAGAGTTGACAGAGAGCATATGCTCTGCCATCCTGCTCTAAAATGCTACCACTTAATAGCTGTGGATTCAGCTATAGCCATCTCCAAAAGGCAATACTAAAATTAAACAGACCCTCTTTTCATACCAACTCTTACCACTTTCCTTTTGTGCAATATCTCATTAAAATGAATCTAACTTGCTTGTGAAGTTTGACACCAGCAAAAGATTTTAAAAAGCATTTTTGAAGGGTGATCAGAATGTATGGAAGTAGCTCACTGAACTCCATTAATATGTACAATTAACACAGCTAAGAAAAGCAATTCCTTTGTTTTCTATACAACATACCATATTTATAAAGCTGTTTTTCCTGTACCCACAACCCCTGAAATTCAGCAAGATCTCAGCTTGAAAAGCCAGCACTTTCTTGGGGTCTGTGTTCCAGGGGATGCAATATCACTAAGCATTTCTTGAGCTTCAGTATGACTGAATTGTCCCAAGTGATTATCTGTCTCTTTGAGACCTGAATTAGTCTCAGAAAGAGAATTGATTTGATTTCTCCTTTCACTCCTGCAGTCTACAGAGAGTTCCCCCAGGAGTCACTGGCAGAAGGAAGAAGGGAAAACACACATTCCAGTCTTGGCTTTCCCCTCCAGTTCCAGCACCTTCTCTTCAGCTCCATGGCCATTGACAAGCTCCATTAAATGCTCAGAGCAAAGGAAAGAAAAGCATGTACGACATGGTGGTAAAAAAAAAAAAAAAGCAATAACATCACCAAACATAGAGGACCCATCAGAATAGAAGAGAGACATTGTCATTCATTTAAGAGAACTGAAAATTAAATACTTGAAGATATTTTGTTCAACCAATCAGACTTAAAAATTCTGTTCATGAGCTCTGTTGATTAGGCTGTGGGAAAATAAACCCATTTTGGAAATGGTACAGAATAATAAATCAGTACAAATTCTGTAGAGGCCAATTTGGCAATATCTTTTTGAAATATGAATGTTATCACTTAGATCTAGCAATCCTGTTTCTGTGGATTATACTACATGTGAAACCACATAAGCACATGGTTGTAATACCATAAAATTGGGAGCAGCACAAAATATCCATTAATAGGAGATCAGCCCATTATATTATACGATATTCATACAATGGAATACTGGCTAGCTACATTAATACTCAGAAATTTTATGTGTTTATTTGCATTTAAACAGGCAGAAAGAGAGAGGGGGGAAACTGCAAAGATACTAAAAAACTAATGAAATTCTTTTTCTCTTGTTCACTCTCTCTCTTTCTCTGGAAATTGAATTTAGGGTTTTCTCACTAAGCTACATTCCCCAGCTCTTTTAGGATTTCTCCTCCTCCTTCACCACCTCCTCCACCTCCTCCTCCCCCTCCTCCTCCTTCTTCCAGACAAGGTCTCCCTAAGTCACTAAGTTGGCTAGGCTTCTCTAGAATTTCTGATTCTCACACCTTCAACCTCTGGAGCAGAATTATAGGTGTGCACTACCACATCCACATAAGGCTTTTTCATTCAAAAGCTTAGTTTAAAACTGGTAACTAATGTTTTGTTTATGCCACCTTGAGTATTTTGATAACAGTATATTTTCATTTCTCATAAATTGGGAAGATGAGTTAGTGAAATACTCTTCCAAGTGCATTATTCCATTCTGCACACTATTGTCACCTAGTAGAAGAGTCCTAAATTGCAAGCACAGTTAAATTTTTTTAAGGAAAAAATGAATAAAACAGTTGCAAGTAAATATTATGAAGTTTATACTGATGAGATAATGTCACATACAATGTAAGTTTGTAACTACCTTCATCTTTACATGTGTTTAACTCAACCCAGAAATAGTAATAAAGACTAAGAAAATGGCATAGGAAAAGCTGCTTCAATCCTAGTCCTAAGAAATAAAATTTTCATTTCAATACACTTACAAAATGTGATGTTTTTTGGTTCTTATATTAAAGAAATATGCTGAAATAAGAAGTCGAACAATATGAATATAGCACAGAGTTGGCAGAGCCATTGAAACGTAACTTAGTCTGGCCTGGTAGTGCACATCTATGCTACCCACACTGTGGGAAGTGAAGGCAGGAGCAGCACAAGTGGCAGACCAACATAAGAAACCTAGAGAGACCCTGTCTCAAAATCAAATATAAGATAAAACAAAATATGGATGAGATGCAGCTTACTGGTGGAATATGTGCATACTTAGGGCTCTGAATTCAAAACCCAGGATGGGGGCGAGAGAGATTTCCACATTGTAACAGTGGGATTCTTTTTCCCTGAAATATTCAAATTTAATGAACCAATACTGCTGTGTTGAAGAAGAAATAAAAATAAAGCTGTACAAAAAGAGGACTGTCAGGTAGGCTCCTCTTGACATTGTGTTGGCCAGGGTACACAAAGATGAGAGCATTCGGAGTGGGCTCACAGAAAGCAGGAAATTCTCAACAGTGGGGTCATCACTGTCTGGCAACCTAGAGTATCTCTGCCTTGTGAGAGCTTCTATCATTTTCTCAAAATTTAATTTTTTAAAGCCATGTGGCACAAGAGCAGGTGCTTCCTATCAAGGCTTAAAACCTTGGCCCAGCTGATGATAGGTTGAATGAGAGAATAACATTCTTGTTGCACTCCGCAGTCCTATGGCTGCCCCGGGATCTGGCTGCAGTCTCTGAGACATGGACTTGGCCAATGTACAGAATCTGCATTCTAATAGGTCCAACGTGGAGCTTCTGACTGCAAGAGAGGCACGTAGGCTGGCGTGCCTGACTTTGGAGCTACCCTCCAAACGATACCAGTGGAAAAGAACAACTGGTGCCCAGATTTCCCACCTGTCATCCTCAGTGAAATAACATAGCAGCCTCCTGGGTGAGAGATGGTATTGTGCCCGTGGATCAGCTCACTGTTGGGCTGACCTTCTCCCTGGCAGCAAGGGAAGTACTGGTTTCACACAAGTGATTCCAGCAACAGACTAAGACAAGCAGCATGTGCCAAGAATGGCCTTATTCCTGCCATGTGTGCCACGCAAAGGAGGGTGATGCTTCAGTACCCAAATTTCTTCCTGGGCTGTTTTCAGTGCTAATAATGTAGGTGCTCCCTTCTGTGATTTCTTTCAATAAATACTTACCGTGTATTCACAGAATGCCTCCTATATATGCTTTTTTTTCACTCTAGAGCAGAAGAGTGGGGCCAGCTAGGGGTGGAGTTCAGTGTCAGACAATATGCCAAGCTCCTAAGATCAATTCATAGCACCAAAAAAATAAAAGATTAAAAACAAGATATGAGGGTCAGAGAAAACACAGATCTTATCCCAGATCCCTCTTCTAGTTCACTGCATCTACAAACTAAATATTAGCCATTGTTTTCCTAGGTCATTTTTTTAGACACACTGTTAAACTCCTTCAACACAGAACTCATATCCGATGGGCAATGCACCATTCCTAAGAAGATCCAGTGAAGCAGATAAAATATAATGGCTTTGAGACCGAGTTAGAATATCAGACAGAATTATTTAATATGTACTGTAATTTTTTAAATCATGATATGAAGCATGAATGAGGTAAAAATGGCAGAAACACAGAGCTTCTCTCAGAGGAATCATCCCTCATCAAAAACATCAAAGATGTGAGTGTGTGGGAAGAAAGCTTGCCACTAGATAACACTTCATACAAGGATTGGAAGAGCAAGAAAGTCTAGGTCTAATTCAGACTGCAATATGCTCAGTAGCTCCTTCCCAGGAACTCACAGAATTCCGATGGGATCTAGTCAACTAGATGCCTTAGAGAACAAGTCAGACACTTCTTCCCAAGGCCCTTAATTTATAAACTGTAAATGGTGTGTTGAATTTTCTAAAGCATCTTGCGCTTAATGAATGATTTTTAGTATTACTCCTAGCTGACAACACAAGAGTAGCAGCCAAGGCTAACCTACAGGCAGCAGTCCCAACTTGGAAAGCTGCTAGGCCACCAGCCTGCCAACCCCAGGTATCTCTAAGGGTGGGCAGCCTCAAAGTCAGTGTAAAGAAAGTGTTCTTGTCCCTTTCATCCCATGGTGTCCCTTGTACAGCAAGAAGCAGTGGCTAGCCCCAAGGTACTGACTTAAGAGAAAAGACAACATCTTTACAATTAAACAGTAGGGCTACCCTGTACTCCCAACATGTGGAAGACCGAGGCAGGCTGTTCACTTTCTAGCCCAGCTTAACAACTTAGTTACTTTGCAAAACCCCATCGCAAAATAATAAAGGAAAAAAGATCTGAAGTCGCATCTCAGTGTGAAGTCCCTGAGTTCAATCCCTGGTGCTGCAAAAAAGTAAAACAAAATGACATTCCTCCAGTCTGTGATAGGATTCTGTGTTCTCCTAATGTGCACAGCCACTTATGGCAAGCCCAGTGACAGGGGTAATGTAAAAACAACAAGAGCTAGAAAAAAATAAGAGAGGGAGGAATAGAGTTAGAGGTAATCAATCACAAGTCTGCAGTCGAACTGTGTTCAGAGAACCGGCAATAGAAATAATCGGGGAGGGAGGAGGAGCAACGGTCAAGGGGCACCACTTGCATATGTGTGTCCTTGGCTTGAACAGTTTTATGGTCTGGGGAGGGATCATACTGGGAAGACCTGACGTTCAGTCTGATTAAAACTTAAAATCTTAACTTTTAGATATTGTAAAGGAATCCAGAGGAGTGTCTCACTGTTACCCAAACTCACTGACCTGTACCTGCATAGTTCCCTCCCCAGACCCATTGTTAGTCTGTCTTGATAGTACCCCTGTCCCAGGGGTTTGCACCCATTTGTCAGAAATATTGGATAGTTATTCCACTGCATTCTGGAACCTTCAGGACACCCTACCGTTATCTGCTCAATTAAAAGCAAAACTGATCTGATGACATTCAGGCTTTGAGTCCTGCCTTTTCACTATTGGTCATGTGATCCTCATGAAGACCCTCCTCTTCTCTAGAACTCACTTCCTTGCCTACAAAATGGATGGATGCTTTCATAGTTCCATCCATTTCCAATAGTCTCCAGCTCAATCCAAGCTTCTCAGAATGCAGCACCTGCTCTGGAGCTCCACAGTTGCCCAAAAGAATCTTACAGCAAGGCCTTGCTTCTTACTAAAGGAGTTAATGACTAATGCAGAGATTAAACCACTTCTCATGTGGTACCTGAGCCAATACTGAATGCTGGGCTCTAAGAATTTGCCCCTTAATAAGGCCATATGTGTGAAGTGAAATGAAAGTAGCTTTTAATGCTAATTGATTCAGTGTTTGCAATGTATTAAATGTATTTCATAAGTCAACGTCTTAGTAATAAAAGGAAGTGCTCAGTGAACATATTTAACCAGTTTCTATTTCTCTTAAAGTTGTCTTAATACTTTGGTCTCTCTTTTTAGTTTCCTTCAAAGCATAAGTGGGGAGAGGAGAAGACTGAATAGTCATTAATCATGCTAGAATGAGCCTTCTTTCATTTGATGATGATGGAGACGCAGGCTGAGTTCAACTCCCCTGTACCATTCTTATGAACCATCCTTATTCTTAAACTGCACTTCAGTAGGCCATCTGTCATGCTTTGGTTTCAAATAGAAAAAGAAACCTGATCAGAAGTAGAATTAATAAGGTCTCGGTGGCAAAGGGTGAATTATTCTGCTTAGTAAAATATCTACAAACTGTCTGTGTTGGAGCAAGAATATCCTGAAGGCCTTGGACTGGGATTAGAATCTAAAGAAACTGACCTTTGAATACGGCTATTGGATCCTATACTGGGCATCTGTGAGCTCCCATAGTTTCTATGGAAAGACTTACTCTGAGTTCTTGGCAGTTGACATAACTAATTGACTCTTAGAATCTAAGCCCTTCATAAATTGGAAATGACCAGGTCTGATTACCCGAGTGTTGGGAAGCATTTTTCTGTTGAAGTCTTTTCCTCTGGGGATTTGGATTCTGTCTGTAAATCTAGCCACTGGACTATAAGCTGTGACTGATATGGTGATGAGCTGTCAGAAAATGCTTAGGGGTAGCCTTTCTACAGTGCCACAAATCACCAGTAGCTAGAAGCATGCAGGCTTCCTCCATCCTTTCATCCCCAGGGAATAAAAATATAGGGAGTGGAAGCCACAGAAGTAACAAAAGAAAAGGAAGGCTAATTTTTGATGTTCAAACTCTGCAACTGTTTTTCTACTTTTTTTTTTCAAGCAGCACAATTTCAAAAAGGGAAGGTTCCTTTCATTTTAGCTACTTCTTCCCAGGAAAGGTGGAGAAGGAGTGTCTCTCAAGGAATGAGACAAAATCTACTGCTCACCTTGCCCAAGACCCTTTAACAAAGTGGGATTTGCCCAACCAGGGGGGCTCAGTGGTACCCAGTCACATGAAGATACACCCTCCCCAAGAAAGGATGGTCAGGGTTGAGGAAACTTGTGCCCAAATAACTGTGCACTTGCTCTGCCATGGGACTGCTGGTGGTGGCCTGCCATTAGGAGAAGAGAGGTGACCAGTGTTAGCTCAGGGGACCAGTTCCCTTTTGCCCTAGAGCCAAATGAGTATGTTGGCTTTTCTTCAAAGTGGCAAGCAGAGTGTTTCCAAAGCTGAACTTGAATCTCCTCACCCACAACCATGTTCTGGAATGGTGGGTAGTGATCTCACCTAACAGCTGTAGGGCCCTCGGTTAGGAACGGGGCATGAATGCTAGGAGCAGCTCACTCTTTCCACTCCCCATTCAATTTGCCTTTTCTGTCCCATGGTAAGATTTGAATCCTGAATTTGACCTTGCTGCAACCTAGAACACCGGGTGGGACAGGCAGTGTGAGAGGGACAAAGTTAACCCAAAAATGACATGCAATATTATTGCTTCCGGATATTATTCACCACACCGAACACGTTGGGCTGTCGGTGCTCGGGATTTTGCTTTGCCTAAAGCACGCATTCTGCAGCTATGTCTTTGGAGTGCCAGCCCTCCTATTCTGTCTTTGGATTCCAAACCTCAGGAGAAAAATTTGAATGCTGAAAAGAAGTAATTTTCTATAATTTAGGAGAAGGGGAAGAATCACAGAAACATATTAAGGCCTAAAATATCCGCTTGAAATGAAAGAAACACTGGACTTTGAGGATTGGATTTCTTTTGATTCTTCACATTCATTTTGGGAATGTGTGTACCTGCGTTTTACTTGGAGCTGCGTGAGAGCTGTTTTTCTCGAACAGCTGACCTTCTTTTCAGGTAAAGAAGACAACTTCAAATCCCTTCCTGGGAGGGAAGAAGCAAAAAGAAGGGAAACATCCCTTTCTGAAATTGTGCTATTTGAAAAAATTGAAAGAGTAGTTGCAGATTTTGACCATCAGAAATAATCCTTCTTACTTCTCTTTTGTTATATCTTCTGTGACCTGCTCTCTTCCTATTTTTATTCCTTAGGGATGAAAGGATGGAAGGGGCTTCCACCTTCAGGGCTATTGTCAGTTTGTGACACCATAGAAAGGTCACCCCTGAGAATTTTCTGACAGCTCATCAACTTTCTAGAATACCTTAACCTGTTGCCCTTTTATTTCTAAAAGGTATGGCAATTGGTTGAATCACAGTTTAAAAGAAAATGTTGGAGCAGAGCCAGGCCTTGAGAGAGACCAAACTGTCAGGATCATTCTTAGTTTTGCAGAGGAAAAAAATAGGAGGATATCTACTACAAATCTTACACCTGGCTACCAGTCAGTGTTCATGGCCAGATTTTTGACAAAAGGGTGAAATAAGCCCCAGTTGGAAGAATTCCTGATTATAAGCACTGGGGACATATTGCCAGCTGAAGTTACCCATTCTTTGACTCTTCTGAGTCAGCACTCTTTCTAACAAGAAAGTAGTTGTTCCAGACTGTAAGGGCCATCTTAGGGTGCTTGGTTGAAGAGAGTGTGATTCTTAACAACCTATCAGGCTCAGAGACCCTCTGACCAAAGGGAGAGTCGGCTTGAGTGGTACCATGCAAACTATTGCCAGAGACATAAGAAGGGAGGTTTGCAGACATGAGAGCAGTGGCATCAGAAATAACCCCATCACTGCCACATCCCACAAAAACTCAGATGCACGGGCACGCACATTGGCAGTGTGAAACCTGAACAGCACAGCCAGCACTCATTTCAGTTCCAGCCACTCTTGCCCTACTGCAAGCATATGGGGGCTTCCAGAAGGATTCCCCACCCTTTGTTTTCTCCTGGAATCAATACAGAAATTCAAGGTTGCTGACCTGATGGGTGAGGAGTGGGTACTACCAGTTGGAACACTGCCATTGGCAGAGGCATACAGGAAAACAGGAATGCTCTTAATGTCCTCCCAAAGAAAACCTTTGATGGACAAAAGAGTGGTTGTATTTTTACCCTCTCCCTTTCTGCTGCCAGGCATCTTTAAATAGATCCTCTAGCCGAGGGACTTGTATGGAATAATTCATATTAAAACTCAAGAAGTGGAGAATTGGTTCTCTCTTCTCTCTCTCTCTCTCTCTCTCTCTCTCTCTCTCTCAAGCTAACAGGAAAAGACTCATTTTATTTCAGCTGTTTTAAAATTTTCCTTTTAGGTCTTTTAATGAACTTTAGCTAATTTGGAAAAACCAACCAAAGAATCAAAACCCCCAGGAAAAGAAAAGGAGTAAAAAGCTGCTGTATGGATTGCTCTTTAATACCTCTTGATCCCAAGGACGTTAGCAGCATCTTTTAAGATGCTGCACAGGGAGGGTCTTAAATGGAAATTTCTCATTGAGAAGTCCAGTGCCTTCCATTTGCAGCCCATCAGCCAAACTGTTGCTCTGTGTCGGGTTGGGGGGTCCTTTTCCAAAGCCCCATGCATTTTCACTGGGCTCAGCCCAGGATCAATTTCTCCCCTCTTTCACCAAACAGGTTCCATAAACACATTTAGGACTGGGCTGGCCACATTAAAAAGTCCTGTCTCTCCTTTCTGTTTGGGGGTGGGGGACAGAGTAGGATGAAGAAAGAGGACAGGGCAGGGCCCAAGGATCCAGGAGCTTTGTTCCAAGTCACTTGTCTTTCCCCTCGAAACAGAGAACAACCACATTTCTCTCAATGTGGGCTGAAGTGCATCCAGGCGTTCCCATAGCACTCCCACCCCCAGGCCTTTGCGAAGATGTCCGGGTCACTGTGATGGTATGCTTGTCCCTGCCAGCCCGGGTCACTCTGGCCTTGCTCTTGGGGAGCCACGTGGCTGCTCCTCTCCGCAAGTGGGTTCAGGCTCAGCGCTACAAAAAAGCCCCCATATCCTATCAGCTCGGTGGAGCTGGTGCCAAGAATGACATCCTGGGAATACTATGGAGATGAGGAGACCTCATAGGCTGTTAGCCCCGGATGGAACAGGACCCAGGCTGTCTGGAAAACAGACAAGCAAAAAGCAGCTCACAATGGCAGGAGCTCAGGCAAAGGGAAAAGGGGGCGGGCTGGGAGCTGTCCTGAGCAAAAGAAAAGAATCGCCACTTGCCACCCAGGAAGATTCCAGGGCCAGCTGGAGGAGGTGGTGGAGGACAGGCTTGCAGGAAAGAAGTACCCAGACATGGCACTGCCAGTTAGCTGGATTCTTTTCTGAATTAGATTATGCGAAGGAAAGAGGGGAAATATATAGCCGGCCAGCTGTTCAAAGGCTTACAACCTTGCTTTTATTGTCCGGGTAAGTTGGTGAGGTGGGGCATCAGAGGAATTCCAAACATACCATCCCAGAGAAATTTTAATATGCTCTACAGTGTCATACACGAAGAGGAAATGACAGCTGATCACAGCCAGGACTGGCCACAGCAATCCAGGCCCTGGAGTTCACCCACTCTCCCTAGCCCCTGCTTTCCTGCTCAGTGTTAGCACTACTTGGCCTTTCCACCTGCTTTTCCATCCCTTCTGTTCTTGCCAGCCTGTCAAGACCAAGTAGTATTCACTGATTATCATGGAGAGAGGTAAAGATGAGCTTGAAGGCTCATAGCCAAGAAGCTGGGGGCTGGCTAGGGTGAGTCAGGCACCCCAGGGAGACGTAGGCATTTCAATCCAACCACAGGGGCATTGTCTGCTGATAAGGACCAGATCAAGGTCCCTGGTGATGCTGTCTTCAGAGTTTTTTCCCACTAACCTAACCATGTGATAAACCATCAGAAACAGTTATTTCAAAGCAACACTGTGTGAGACTCAGAGATCTGGGTTGGGGGAGCAACTTCCTACTGGCAGTTCCCAAGGGCCCCCTGAATGTGGGCCGGCCCCATTGACTGCAGTGATCCTGAGAGTGGGACTAGTCAGGGGTGGGAGATGGTGACTATGTCTTCCTCCTGTTTCTAATACAGTGAGTCATCCGGTGGCCCTGATGTCAGCTGCTGAGTAGGTGGCTCACACTCTGCCCCCAACACAGATAGCATGTGGTCCTTTCAGAAGAGCCCTCAAGAGAA
The DNA here is from genome assembly GCA_004027165.1 of Ctenomys sociabilis. Lineage (NCBI taxonomy): Eukaryota > Metazoa > Chordata > Mammalia > Rodentia > Ctenomyidae > Ctenomys > Ctenomys sociabilis. The sequence continues at coordinate 29,474 of PVKA01012083.1, read as the reverse complement.
CAGAGAAAGGCTACACTGCTCTTTTTCCAGGCTTCTCTTGCCTCCCCAGGCTAGCAAGATCATAGTGCGTTCCCTGGGCATGTGAGATCTACCCAGGATCTGCTGATTAAGTCTTAACAGGAACTCCTTGATCCTAAGTGCAAAGCAAGCCCATTGATAAGTGAGAACCATGTCCAGTAAATCCAGACACCAACTGCTATTTTAATTTGTCTGTTTTTACCCACATTACCTATTGCCAGAGCCCATTTTGGTATCAAAATCTAAATGGAGTGAGTCTACAGTCAGAGAATAAAGAGGTAAGACAATGCTTCACTCACCTTTGTATCCATCAGGACTAGCATAGTACCAGGCATATTGCCAATGCCTGACCGATATTATTAAAAGAATGATGGGATGAACAGTTCACCCATAAGAATAATAGTGCTTAAATTATGAGTTCTTAAAATAGAGTAAAAATCACCGGCCACCATTGGTGGCTATAATTCTGAGAAACTCACCACAGTTTTCAAGGGCCCAGGAAAATAAATGAGTTGGAAATTGTTAAATGTATTGAAAAGTGATTTATTTGCCCCTTGACAGTGTCACTGGAATTCAAATTAAGATTGAAAACTCCACCGGCACCTTTCCATCTGTGGGTGTCAGAGGCTTGATACACAATCTTGTAAGAAGTCCTCAGTCAGTTCTCCCATTACCTGAAGCAAATGCATTTTAAAATAAATGATGCAATACACTGCATGTTGTGTTCAAACACTAGCACATAATGATCTGAGTAATGGTTTAAGAAAATTGTTTTGAGTTGGCTAACTGCTTTACTAAGTGAAGCAGTTTTAAGCAAAACCACTGTAAAGTTTTGTAACAATAGAATCCATATTATCTTGTTAAGAGCTTTCTTAAATAGTGAATTTTCCAAAATTGTGAATTAATTCATTCAAAAGTCAGACTTGTAATCAACAATGCTTGTTAGGCTAGTTATCAAACAAAATCAGAAAAGTTTCTCAAAAGTCATACCCCAGGTCCACAATGAAAGCGGGTCAAGAGGACCCCAAAATTCACTTTCAAGAAGCAAGACTGGTGAGAAGAAAAGGAGCAGACGCTTGCATAAAGTCTAAATCTCAACAGAGCAGTCTGTAGTCCCTGCTGTGTTTGCCACCCACACTCAACACGGAGCTGTAGGCACCTCTACTGCTTTTCGGAACACACCTAGTATTTAATGTTACATGTTGAAGCAATTTACTTGTGCCAGCTCTTTATAATTAAAAATACACTAATATTAGAAATTAAAAGAGGCATGCTTTGCAGTAGCCATAGCTGCTAAAAATGATAGTCAGAAAGCACTCAGAACTCCTGTGTTGCCAAATACCTTTCTTTCACCCATGCACCTGAATCTCAGTTGAGCTGGGAGGCTGCCTCTTTCCTGGAGGCTTGTCTGGGTTTGGCTGTTACAATGAGCCCCATTCCTACGAGTCCTGAGTCATTAACATTCTACACACAATCAAACTTCCAGTCCCCCAAGAAAGAGTCATGCTCAGGCCTCCTACAGCTCAATTGTTCACTTAAAGGGAGAACTTGAATTGCAGAGTTTGAAAGAAGCCTGCAAATATTCCTCAGGTGTCGGTAGGAATCATTCCTCCAGGTCCTGGTCCCTGTGCTGGTGGGAGCATCCTCTCCCAGTCACTCCTTGGACATTGTAGCATTGGTGCTGCTATTGGGACAAGCTGACTACTAAAAATAACCTCTTGCAATAAGGCCAAGGCAAACAGCATGCATTTACTCAGACTTTGTGCCCAATCAAAATCATACGGGCAAACCATCCTCATCTGTCCCCGATGCTCCCCAATGCATGTATGAAAGCAAAGTCCCACATGCGTTGGGAGAAGAATGCAACGCAGCAAGATTCCTACAAAGTGTGACACCGAAAGCTAGAAAGAAACGTTGCCTATTGTTTGAAGTCATTCTGAGCACTCAGGCACAGCCCTGGCAAGAGCTCAGCAGCATACATAAGTAGTAATAAAAGTAAACAGTGCGCGTTGAACCTCACAGGCTCGCCTGAGCTAATAGTGCCCCCATTGTAAGTGGGATGAGGGCGGTGAGGAAGATACAGGGCTCCATGGATCCATGTCGGCAAGTTGCTCCTTCTCTGTCCCCTTCCACAGGGTCAAATATAAGAACCATTACAAAGTTACGTCTAACTACGCAGAGAGTCTGAAAAGAATTCTAAATCAAACCAAAAGATATTTTCGAGCTTCTCGAGAAGGCTCCCTGCTCTGTCACAGACTTCAAAGACCCTTTCATTTAAAAAACACAAGGCTAGCACGCTACAAATTAATGCAAATTAAAGTAATGCAAATGTAAGTGGTATTTAAAGGTTGTCTCTTTGTCTGAGAGGAGGATGAAAGGCTCAGTTCGGAAAGAAGTAAAGTCCTAGGCAAGCCGTCAGCGCTTGTTTTCCTGCTTACCTTGGGGAAACGCAGGGCTCGTTTCTTCTCAGACTTTTCTGAGAGCTAGAAAGAGGTCCTGTTACTTCCAAATGCTTTTGTTCTTCTGTCCCTCTGTCACATGGCTTGCCTTTTATATTTGCAACACACAAAAGTTAGGACTGTTGTTTAAGCGACACAGAGAGAGAGAGAGAGAAAGAGAGGGAGAGAGAGAGAGAGGGAGAGGGAGAGAGAGTGTGTGTGTCAAATGGAAAAGTGCCATTGCAGGCATATATCAATCAGGCGTGCGGCCGCAGCAGAGCACTAGCAAATGGAAATGCCACGGAAATGTGAGGCGCTCGTTATCGGGGACTCGCAGCCGCTGCCCACTGCTCGGCTCCCTTCCACGGAGCATCTCGGGATGGGAACAGTGCAGAAACACTAAGACAAGGAAGTTTTCTTCCTTTCTTTTTCTTTCCCTTTTGTTTTTGTACTTCAAAAATAATAGACTGAATGAATATTCTGAACTTAATTCGTTTGCAAGCCTGTGGCTGTCATAAAGATGTGCAGCCTGCAATAGAAACACATAGTTCTGGAAATATAAAGACAAGCTGGCATTCTGTTCAATGATTCAACAGCGGACAGGGATGAAGTGGAAATGCTAAGAGTAGGGAAAGATGGACATGAGAAATTTTACTCAAACGATGCTGTTCCCTCAAGTGCAAAACACTGCCCTATTTTATCATGTGTGTGGGTGGTGAGAGTTCTTCTTTTCTGAGTTATTCATCCATTAAATGATTTTTAGCAAGCATACACATGATTAAATTCACAATGGCACTTTAATAAGCAGCTACATCAACATCATTTAAAATAAAACTTTAGGTGAAATTTAGCAACAATAAGAAACGTGTGGTCCGTGACTCCTCAAGACAAGTGAGGGTGTGACTAGCAGGTAAGGCCAACCCACCATATCGCAATTAGTAGAAAAGTGACAAAGGTAACTATGTGTGTGGGTTAAGGGCCTGCAGCTGAATAATGCTGTGCTATGAGCTGTGGGACCACAAAGGAAAATATTTCATAAATGTTACTTAAAAGGCTTAAAATTAAGACAGAAAACCATCAGTAAGTTTTATGCAAAATACAAAGAACCACTTATAATTTTTTAAATGTTGGATTCAGCCTCAGAATAATTTTTTTATTAATACTGGTGAAGAATTAAACCAGGAAATTTTTTTATACCCATGATATTTTACAGAAGAGTAAATACATCACAAAATATATTTCTCTTGGAAGCTCCAGAGAACTGCTGATGGCAAAACCACCAAGTTCTGTTGTATCAGACCACTTATTACATTAATAAACTGATATTCACATTATTCTCTTTCTGAAAAACCTTTGCTCTAACCTCTGAAAAGCCTTTGCTCTAAAGAACCACTGGAGCGTACAAGTTGTGAGGTTCTTTTTGTTTTGTTTTGCTTGTTGGTTTGCTCTTTGCAGTACCAGGGACTGAACTCAGGGCCTTCACATTGGGTTTGAATTCATGACCCTCCTCCCTCAGACACCCAGAATTCTGGGATTATAGGTGTGTGCCACCATACCTAGCTACAAGAAATGTCCTAAAATGTCTGATTCTTTTCTCCATAAAGAGCCCCCTTTTCTTTTGGTCCACTTGGAAAACCTATCTAGCTCAGACAAGTCAAATACAGAATTCACTTAGGATAAAGGATAAATGACAAGTTCAAAGCCTGGAGAGAAAACCTGGCCCTTGGCTGATGATGATATTAACTAAGTGTCTTAAAAGTAGAAGATCAAAAAGCAAATGGAAATTGGGCCTCAAAAATGGAAATAATCTGAAAAGGGAAATGACTTGTTGCTGAGTAAGAGCCATGGAAACAGTCATGAGTATATTTTCTGGCTCCATTTTGTGGGTCAGATTGGGAGGGAGAATAAAGTCTTTGGCCACCAACATTTTTAAATATCAGAGCTTGACGCTCACCCACCTTTTCATTCCTTCTGAGAAACAGTTCACAGCTTTCTCAGCATATGGTCACTGCTCCACCCTGCCATCTTTCACCTTGAGGTTTTCAGGGTTACCCTATCTGTCTCTAAGGTGGGGTTCTTCCTGGGCGGAATTTTCCAGCCCTCTACAATCTGCCCTTCTGGAAGAACACCACAGAAAGTGTAAAGATTGCAAACATATTGAGTGCTTGGCCTCAGAAGACAGGCTCTCGCCCAGATGGAGCCCCACGGCTTCCTCCCACCGTTACTCTGTCAGGGGTGGCAAAGAGTACCATCTGCTACCCCTTTCAAAAAGGAAGCTTTGCCTCCGCCCAGTGGGCTCCAGGGGACCCATTTCTAAGCCTGTCAATAGGTATTTGGCAACAGCTACTCCTTTTGCAGCACATCCTGGTGCTTTTTAGAAATGTCACTGTGCCATGTGACTACTTTCCTGGCCATCATTAATGCTGTCAAGAAAGAAAAGTTTCTTTTGAATGTTCACTTGTGCAAAGGGGATAAAAGTACCTCCACAGTTATTTCATCTGCACTCAGGGTGGGAAAAGTTCACAGAAGGAGACTGTCTATCAGCTGGAGAGCAAATCTTCCAAGGGATTGCTTCTGAGTCTTTTGTGTCTGGCCCTGCTGTCAAGTTGCATCAGTCCTGTGGGTGTCCCCAGTGGAAATTTGCAAGAGTCACCCAGCCTCCAAACACCCTTGGGAGGTGGCTAATTCTGAGCAGGTGAGAAGACAGGACCTGCCTCCTCACTGTGCAACTTCAAGGAGCAGGTGTTTCTTCTCCCTTCTCGAAAGTGGCTGGAGGAGCCAGGTATGACCAAGCCTGGCTCTCTAGACACCTGTCTGGGAACAGCAAGCAAAGTGCATAGACATTCAGAGATTATTCCTGTGGTTGCACTGGAATTGGGAGCCCAGAAGCTGCAGTGGGCCAGTGTCTGGGCAGCAGAGCCCAGCAATGGGACAGTGGGTGTTTGGAAGGCAGAGTATCACTTTAGCAGCCTGGCTTTTCAGACTGCATAAACGTTTGCCACCAGTTTATGATCCTAGATCTCCAGCTTTCTGAGTGATTTTGTGAGCCATACTGGTCCTTATTCCTGCCAAGATCTTGCCAATAAATTCCTTTCCACTTTAATTAGCTATAGATAGTTTTTGAAGTTGGCAACCAAGACTCTTGACCTGAGTGCAACACTTTCCAAATTTAGGCAAACTAACATCATTAATATACAGATAATAATGCAACCTCTACTTCTCCCTAGTTCATTTCCAAGACAAATACATGGTTTTAAATTCATTGTCAGTATCCTAGAGTCTACTATCATATAGTAGGAAAGGAAACTTTTTATTCAGACTTATAACAAGACATATGTGTCATGTGTGTGTGTGTGTGTGTGTGTGTGTGTTTGTGTGTGTGTGTGTCTGTTTGTGTGTGTGTATGTGTGTGTGTATGTGTGATCCTAACCTACAAGCATAATTTATTAGGAACAATTTACAATTATCTATAAGAACATTAAACTGTATTGTCCTCATGAATATTATAATATTCACTCATTCAAAAATATCTTTGAGTGGGCTGGGGAGATGGCTCAGTAGAATAAGTGCTTCCCTGGCAAGTGCAGGGGCCTGAGTTCAATCCTCGGTTCCACCAAAAAAAAAAAAAAAATACCTTTGAATAAAAATAACAGCTACCTGATGAGCAGTTATTTTCTGCTGGGCTTTGTGCTGAATATTATATGTTTGTTACCTTTTTTTGAAAGATATGCAACAGCCTCATATGGCAGATGCTTTTCCCTCTCTTCCAGATGAGAAAATAGAAGCTCTGAAAGGCTAGGAACTTGCAGACTGGACAATTAGGAACTCTGACTTTTCTGTCTCCAAAAGCGATAGTTCAACTGCTTTGCCATGCTACACCACTTGACAGAAATCCCCTGAGCAGCAAATGCTATTGGTAGGAGCAGGGGCAAATATGAGTAGTCTCTGGATTCAGTTCTTCAGATGTTTATGACATATGCAAGAGAGAATTTTTTGTTTATGGCAACATGGCAAGGGAAAATGTGATCAGGACAAGAAAGGTGGAAGAGGAACTGATATGTCAAAGAAAACAGCCTTTGGTCTGAGCTTTGGAGGTACACAATAGGAACCAAGAATGAAGGGAAGTTTGTGGAGTAACACAGGCATTTTTCCTGAGTTTAAACTCTGCTATGGTGAGTCAGGAGGGTGTGGACCCAGGCTAAGAAGCTTGGGCCAGAGAGAATGAAAAAGGTGGACCAGAAGGAAAAGCCAGTCTCTGACAAAGGCTTTGCATGTTAAGTAGATGAAAGTAACTGAGACATAGAAGCAAACATAAGCATAAAAAGTGACAGAGGTGTGCAGTGTGCTTTCATTCATCCATGCACTCACTGAACAAATATGCTTTGATGAAAAGAACCATTTTTCAAAAAGTAAGATGATTTAAAAGTCAAGGTCACAAAACCATGCTAGATAACTTGAAATAAACTTGGAAATCAAGAAAAATAATTCTCAGATTACCTCTTAACTGCCAAGTGCCATTCTCATCCAAGAATATTCAGCATGGGATAAGACAAAGTTTTGACAGTCGTGGTGGAGTAGTACATCAGTGAAGACCTATTAAAGCAAATGACAAGTACCTTGGATGTTGAAGGCACAAATGTGGCTCTGTGGTAGAAAGTTTGCCTATAAGATGTAAGGCCCTGACTTTAATCCCCAGTACCATAAACAAAACCAAAACATTCACATAAAGACATTCCTGCTACTCAGTTCAGAGGCAGGTAGTTCTAGGCATGGTACAGGGGCTCCAATATATTGTCAAAAATCCAAGTCCCTAGTTCGCTCATCATGTTCAGCTTTCATGGTTTCTATTCTACTCTGGAACAATACTTCATAACACAAGATAATGGCTTGTGGAACTCTAGAAATCACACTGAAATGCAGGAGCTAAGTGGGAAAACCAGAAGAATTTGCTCTTCTATCAGAAGGAAGAACTTTCCAGAAACTTCAGAATCTTCCTCTTACAACATATTGACCAGAACCTGGTCAGGTGCCCAATCCAACAACAATCTCTACAATGGGAAATGCAATCACGGGCCTCACCCAAACATAAGCAAGGCCTTGTAAATGGGTGCAGAGCCAAGCAAATATGAAATAAGATACAGAGCAGTTGGGTAGATGACTTGTAGCTTCTACCACAGTGAGAGGGGCAGAAGGAGCACAAGTTAGAGCCCAGCTTGGGCAACTTAGAAGCTTTGTGAGACCTTGTCTCAAATAAAAAAGGAGGATGCTTGGGACATAACTCAGTGAAAAAGCTCTGGTTTCAATTATCAACATTTCCACAAAGAATAAGAAAAAATCTGTAGATGTTCTTCACCAATCACAATTATTACTGCTTTTTAAAATATCTTCCATCCATGATTGACAGAATCCATGAATATAGAACCTGTGATATGCAGGGCCAAAATAAAACTGTATAAACCAGTGTAGAAAATTTGGGGATTAGTCATGAGCTGAGTCATGTCACCCTACAAAAAGATAAATTTACCCCCAAATCTCCAGTAGCTGGGAATATGACATTTGAAAATAAGGCCTTTATGGAGGTGATCAAATCAAAATGAAATCATTAGGGTGGTTCATAACAAAATATGACTAGTGTCTTATAAAAAGAAAAGTGTCTTAGAAAAGGAAAGGTTGCAAGGTCAGCCAACATTTTTTCCCTAGCCTTTCAAGGTCAGTGAAGACTTAGGACATAGGAGAACCTGTACTGTAACATCATGGTACTCAGTTGTGCCCCAAATTTTCTGATCAAGGAGATTATGGAGCCACAGAGGAATGTGATCAATGATGTATAGTGTGCCTAAGGAGCGTCACCTAGAGAGAAAACATTCTCTCAGGCTTCCATAGAGAGCAACTTGGTCAAGCAATGGCCATGACTCATCCACATGGCTGACACTGACAAAGGATCTACAAACTGAGGTACAGGGTTTCAGGATAAATGTTGAGGTCATTTGAGTGATACAATAGCTGCATATCTGGTTCTACAGGTCTTGCTATAGCTTGGTCTTAACCATCCAGCAGAAAAGTATAAAAAGGAGGTATGTAAAGTAAAGCCATATTATTATACAGAGCTGTGCATGGCACAAGTCAGCAACTTCTGTGGATAACCCACTACTATTGTGGACTGCTGTACTGTGTTGGATTGTATTGCTGAATTCATGCACCTACAGTATTTAGATGCCAACAGAATACCCATCTCTGACAGGACTAAACAAAAAAAGAGGTTATAAAGCAAGGATCATTTTGTATTTGTATATACAGAATAGTTAGGATAGATATACAGCTACTTTAGCTTAAGTCAATGAGAAGATGTGTATTAATAGTGTCTGGACAGGATATCCTGTCTGCTTCTTATATTATGGATAACCACTAAGAAGATAACAATGTACAATGTATTAATTAAAATGAAAAAAAAATTAGATATGCAAGAGGGGAAGATGTGAAGACACATAGGGAAGGCATGGCCATGTGACTACAGTGATGCTTCTACAAGCCAAGGAATGCTGTGGATTGCCAGAAAACACCAGAAGCTAAAAGAGGCAAGGAAGTATTTGCTCCTAGAGCTGCCAAAGTCAACAGGGCTCTGCCAGCAGATTGATTTTAGACTTCTACCCTGCAGAATTACGAGATAATACATTTCTATTGTTTTGAACCACTCAGGGTTTGGCACTTTGACACAGCAGCCCCAAGAAACTAGGGCATTTTGCTTGTATTTTGGTGGGAATTCACTTGTAGGTTGAAAACAATGATTTACATTGTTGGAAACTCACTCTGGCTCAAGCATAGAGGTGAATCATGAACAGCTAAGGAGGTATGAAGGAACAAGGAATAGTAGGGGACAGGTCATTGAGGTCACACAGGAAAGAAAAGATTGCATCCATGTCAAAGTTGAAGTAGTGGAGATGGAGTGAAATGGACAGATTTCAGATATATTTTGAGGACAGAATGCATAAAACTTGGTTTGGGGTTAGATGTGAGAGGTGAGGGGTGGGTGGGAAAGAAAAAGAAACATCAAGAGTGGTTTCTTACCTGTGGTAGAGGGAGGAAAGTGCACATTTGGTGAGCGGTAGATCCACAATCATAATTTCAGTTTGGAAGGGGTTCACTATGACTTTCTTCTAGCACACCGAATTTGAAATGTAGAAAAGATGATTTGCTACCTAAGTGTGGTTTTTAGGGGCAATTTCACAGCTTGAACTACACATTTGGATGTGTCAACCTGGAAAGGGTATTTAAAGCTATGTGACTGATCAAAATCACATAAAAAGGAATGCAGCTAAAGAATAGGTAGGACTGGGCAGGGTGGTACCCATTTGTACTCCTAGCATTCTGGGAAGTTGAGGCAGGAGGATCACAAGATTGACCCCAGCCTGGGCAATTTAGCAGCTTAGTGGGACCTGCCTCAGAGTGAAACAATGAAAAAGGGTTGAGGAGTGCAGTTCAGTGCATAGACCTGGATTCAGAACCTAATATAGTGTACACATATAACTGGGTGGAGCTCTGGCAACTCACCTACATTGAATGAGACTCAAATGAAGACATCAACCAGTAGGAGGAGAGCAAAGAGAGCAGGCTGTCATCAGAAAGCTGTGGCTGAGATGAAGAAAAGATTCTACAGGTTTAGACCTGTGCTTAACCTTAGAATTGGATGGAAATCTTTAAAAATGCTGATGATCTGGTCTCATGCAGGCCAATGCAGCCAGTTTCTCAGGGTAGTGACTGGGTGCTTGGCATTTTTTTAAAGTTCCTTTGTAATACCAAAGCATGTGTCTTGGTTACTTACTTTTCTCTCGTTGCTGAGACAAAATATCTGACACCTAGAATTAAGGAAGGAAAAGTTTACTTAGCTCAGTTTGTGGAGGTTTCAGTCCATATCAGCTGGCTCCAAGGCATGGTGGCACAGCAGAGGAGCAACAGTTCATGACATGGAAGGCCACAAAAGCAGAAAGAGCAAAAAGGAGGAGGGAGAGAAGCATCTTTTCCTCCCTTATATGGTATATTGACTATCTGCCCACGTCCACATCATCTCTGTGCACTCTTCACCCACAAACTGAGGATGTTTTCAAGGTAAGGACCCTGACCCCCTCCTGATCACTTCCTTGAACTTCTAAACTTCTCAGGTTGACCAAATGAACATGTCTTTTTCACCCCAGGATGTATAACTGCTCTGAGTTACTTGGTTAAGCTTCTAGACTTCTCATTATCAACCATAAAAGCACAATTCATGAAAGATGTAATCAATGAGTGGACTTCACTTAAATGAACAACTTTGGCTCCATGAAAGACAATGCCAAGAGAACTTAAAAGATATAGGCTAGGAGAAAATATTGTCAAAAGACACATCTGATAAAGGACTGTTAGACAAAATATACAAAGAATCTTTAAACTCAGTAGTTAAGAACATGCACAACCTGATTAAAAATAGGCAAACTACTTAGAAACTTCACTGAAGGATATAGACAGATGACAAATAAACATATGAAAAGATGTTCTATATTATGTCATTGGTGAATAGCAAACGAAAACAACAAGGTACTACTTTATACCTATTCAAATGCTCAGTATCCAAATCACTTGCTCCACCATTGTTACTGGGAAGGGAAAATGGTACAGACACTTTTGAAGACAGTCTGGCAGTTTTTTGTAAAACTAAACATAATCTTAGTGTATAATCCTGCAATCATGCTTTTGTGGTATTTGTCTGAGTTGAAAACTTAGGTCATGCAAAAACCTGCACATAGGTGTTTATAGTTTATAACTGCCAACTTGGAAACAACCAGGATGCCCTTTGGTGGTTAAATAGTTAAATAAACTATGGTACATCTATTATTAAGCACTAAAAGGAAATGAGAAACTGTTTGGGGGTGTTTTTACCATGTTGTGATTCTTGGGAGTGTAAATAAATTGGTGTTTTAATTAGGATTAATGTGACTGTGCCTTCACAGCACTAAGTCCATTTTGAGGTTTCCCTTATAATATGAGCTACAACTGAGCCAAGTGACTAGCTGATAGTTCTCTTGACAGATACTTGACCAATAGCTACATTATCAACTGTGGGCTAATTTACAAATGGGAGAGTTGGTGTTTGGAAATTTTCCAAATTTATATCCAAGGCCAGTGAGATGGCTCAGTGAACTAAGTGCCTGCTTAGGCAAGTGCAGCAACTGGGGTTTGATCCTCAATACTGCATACTATGCCAGCACTATCTCCAGGCATGCTGAGCTGTTTGACTGAGTCCAGGGGTGGTGGCACACGCCTGTAATCCCAGTGCTGAGGAGGCTGAATACAGGAGGATCACTATGAGTCCAAGCTGTGTAGTGAGACCCTGTACCAAATACACCAAAAAAAAAATTTGCTATACAAAATTGACATCTAGAATTGATATCTGGAAGGTGAGCTGATAAACCTTGTGGGACTATATATACCAGTGCCTTCAGACTGCTATTTGAGACACTACTCATTATGACTCCATTCTGTAAATATTCACTCTGAAGTGGCATTGGCTACAGGAGGCCCTGCCTGAACAGATAAATTCGTTATTTCATTGCTGATGACTTGAGGGTAATCAGAATTCACTTGATTATCTCCTTGAAGGGACTTGATGTCCTTGACCACAGGACAATTCCTTCCACAGGCCAACAGTATTTGGTCTATGACTAACATTCTGTGCTTGAAAGATTTTCTTTTAATTACTTTTGCCTGTATTTTATATATTCCTTTTGATTATTTTTGCTTATTCTCATTTTGCATGCCTTACAATAACCAATTCATCCAGGAACTTTGTTTCACTTTCCATTTGATTAGAAAATAAAGCGCTTGGTCTTTTTTGAAGGAATTATAATCACTGAAGTTAGAATTGTCACCAGGTAGTGGAGAAAATAACTGTCCTTCACAGACCAGCACAACTACCACCTAACCATGAAAAGACAAGGAAAGCAGATGAGAAAGCCATGAAAAGACAGGGAAAACCATTTTTTAAGTACTTGTTTGCAGTACATGCAGTTTATAATCATCACAGGGAGTACATGTACATAACTCAGTTTGTTTCTCTTTTACTCTCTTGCTCCTCACTCCCCCTCACTCCTTCTTCCTCTAATTCCCCTATCCCAATTTTCATTCTTGTTGATATTATTAATCTTGGCTCATGTTACAGCTTATAATGTTTACATTCACTGAGGTTATTAGGTTCCTGTACATGGCATAACTTTAATCTACTTATTTCTCCTTCTCCTCCTCTCCACCTCTTGCCCTTCTTCCTTTGGATCACTTCCCTATGGCAAGAGATCTATCCCCCACGCCCTTCTATCCATCCTTTATTATACTCTTTGTTTGCACTTTGCCTCACTCAAGTGAGAGATACCATATGGTATTTAAGCTTGTGTGTCTGGTTTATTTCACTCAGCATTACATTTTCCAGGTGCATCCATTTTCCTACAAATGTCCCAAATTGGACATTCTTTATAGCCAATAGTATTCCATTATATATAAATACCAAATTTTCTTTATCTAATCATCTGTTGATAGGTACACAGGTTGCTTCCAGGATTTAATTATTATGAATGGTACACCTATAAACACTGGCATACATATATTGTGATAGTATGTTGTCTTAAGCTCTTTGGAGAAGATACCTAGAAGGGGGATAGCTGACTCACATGGAATTTCTAATTTCAGTTCTTTGAGAAATCTCCATACTGATTTCCATAAGAGTTATGCTAGTTCACATTCCCACCAACTATGCAGAAGGGTTCCTTTTTCACCACAGCCATACCAACGTTTGTTATTGTATAATTTCTTGATGGTTGTCATTTTTTTCTGAACTAAGAAGGACTTTTAGCATTGTTTTAATTTCAATTTCTCTAATAACTAGAAGTATTGAACATTTTTTTCATATATTTGTTGACCATGGGTACTTTCCCTTTATGAATTATCTGTTCACATCTCTTGCCCATTGCTTGAATGGGTTTAATTTTAGGTGGTTTAATTTTTTAAGGTTTTTTTTTTTTTTTTCAGAACTGGAGATTGAACTTAGACCCTTGCACTTGCCAGGGAAGTAAGCACTTATTCCCTGGCCCCTTGAGTTCATTTTTTTAAGTCTTTAATTTGTTGGTTTATTTATTTTATTTTATTTTATTTATTTTCTAATTGTACTTGTTTTTATTTATTTTTTGTGGCCAGCTCAGCTCACCCTGAAAGTGTGGCTGGCATAGTATGTGGTGCCAGGGATCGAACTGCCATCCCTAGGCTTGCCTAAGCTTGCCTAAGCAGGTGCTTTAGACCACTGAGCTATCCCACTGGCCCCTTGAGTTCTTTACACATTCTAGTGTAAAGAACCTGGCAATTTTTTTCCCCACTCTGTAGGTTGTCTCTTCACTGTACTGATTTTCTTTCTGTACCAAAGATCTTTAATCTGGTATAATCCTATTTGTTGATTTATGTGATTACTTCTTGTGCAACTGTGGCTTTGTTTAGAAAGCCTTTTCGTGCCGGGCATGGTGGCGCATGCCTGTAATCCCAGCACTCAGGAGGCTGAGGCAGGAGGATTGTTGTGAGTTCAAGACCAGCCTGAGCTACAAAGTGAGCTTAAGGCCTGAACTGCATAGTGAGACCCTGTCTCAAAAAAAGACAAAAAAAAAAAAAAAAAAAAAAAAAAAAAAAAAAAAAAGGAAGAAAGCCTTTTTTTACACCTACGTCTTTAAGTGTTTAACTTATTTTATTTTCCAGAGGCTTAATGTTTTTGTTTTAATGTTCAGCTGTTTGCTCCATTTTGATGTTAATTATGTATACTGTAAGAGATATGGATACACTTTCAATCTTCTGCAAACAGATTTTTCTCCTGTACTACTTATAGCCTAGCTTTTCTCTAACGCATGCTTTTGGCCCCTTTGTCAATCATCAGATAGCTGAATGCGTCTGGGGAGATTTCTGTAGCCTGTGTTCTGTTCCATTGAGCTACATATCTACTCTTGTCCCAGTACCATGCCTTTCTTATCACTGTTGCTTTGTAGTGTAGCTTCAAGTCAGATATGTAAGGCCTCCTGCTTTGTTCTTCTTTTTTTTTTCATTCTTGAGATTTCTATTTTTTTTTTTTGTTTTACTGAAGTACGAATATCAATGAGACAGTTTTAAGATACCTTGAAAAGATAGATTTGATAAATTAATACATTGCAAACTGTTTTCATAATGTTTTGGTATCATAGAAGGTGCATACATGATATTATACTTACACATTATTATACTATATGCCTCTTATCAGTAAATTAAGAGAGTGTAGCTGTTTACTTATCTTATTTTTTATACCTGAATTGCATCAAAGATTCAATAATTAATACTTTCTACCTTGTTATTTTCCTAGTGGTTGTCCATAGTACTAGAAGCCGACATACTATCCTGTCTAACCACCACGAGCGCTGCTTTATTCTTCTGGGCCAGAATTGCTTTTGCTTTCTGGGTCTCCTCTGATTCCATGTGAATTTTAGCATTCTGTTCTCCAGCTCTTTTCAGCTCTGTTGGTATCTTAACTTGGACTGCAGTCAGTCTGTGCAGCGGTTTTGAAAGTATGGCCATTTTGACAATTCCAGGAGCAGGGGGCTTTTTTCCATTTTCTGATGTCTACATCAGCCTCCTTCTTCAAACTACTTTAGTTTTCTTTTAAAAATGTTTTATTCCTGTGCTTAAGTTAGTTCTTAGGTCTTTCATTTTTCTGGAAACTACTGTGAATGGTACTGTTTTTATAATCTCCTTTTCACTGAGTTCATTATTGGTATACACAAATGCTAATGATTTTGTGTGCTTATCTTGTATCTTGCTATGTTGCTGAAGTTGGATTTTAATTCTAAGAGGTTTTGGTGGAATTTTTGTGTTTTCTTTGTAGAGCATCATGCTATCTGCAAATAATGATCATATGAGTTCTTTTATTCTTATACAAATCCCTTTTATTTGTTTCTCTTGCATAATTGCTCTGGATAATGTTTCAAGTATTATGTTGAATAAAAGTGGTGATAGTGGATATCCTTTTCTTGTTCCTGATTTTAAGAGGAATGCTCTTCCTCATTTAATATGATACTGGCTGTTGTCATAGCTTTTATGAAATTCAGGAATTGTCCTTCTATACCTGTTTTCTTCAAGGTTTCTATTATAAAGTGATGTTGGAATTTGTCAGACGTTTTTCTGCATCTATTGATACGATCATGTTTTTTACTTTGCTTCTGTTTATATGACATACTACATATATTTACATATATGTTGAACTATCCTTGCAACTCTGGAATGAAACCTGTTTGATCATGATGTATGATCTTTTTCATGATGTGTGCTGCATTGTGTTTACTAACACCGTGTTCAAAATTTTTGAATCTATGTTCATAAGTGAGATTAGTCTATAATTTTCTTTTTTAGTTAGGTCTTTTTCTGATTTGGGGACCAGGGTAGTTGATACTGGCTTCCATAATGAATGTGGGAGCACCCCATTCCTTTCAATTTCTTTCTGGTTTTTTTTTTTTTTTGGCAGAACAGGGGATTGAACTCAGGCCTTTGTGCTTGCTAGGGAAGCATTTATTCCACTGAGCTATCTCCCTGGCCCCTCATTTCAATTTCTTTGTAGAGCTTAAAGAGTGTTGGTGACATTATATCCTTAAAGTTTCTGTAGAATTCAGCAGTGAACCCATCAGGTATTGTGCTTTGTAGTTACTTGGAGGATTCCTTAGTACTGTGTCAGTGTCATTGGTTGTTGTTATGTTCTTAAGAATATTTGTGTCTTCTTGGGTTAGATTTGGTAATTTGTGAGTCTAGGAATCTGTCAATTTCTTCAAAACTTGCTAATTTGTTGGAATACATTTTTTTCAAAGTAGTTACTATCTTCTGGATTTCAATAGTGTTTTTTGTCATTTTACCTTTTTCATTTCTAATCACATTGATATAAGTAGTTTCTCTCTCTGAGTAAGTCTGGCTAAGGCCTTATGCATTTTCTTTTTTTTTTTTTTGTTTTTGTTTTCGTCCTTGTTTTTATTTTTGTATTTTAGGGAAGGGTCTACAGGATAATCAGGGTCTCACTACTAGATTGGACTCCTAGTGATCCACCTGTTTACAGCCTCCCAAGAGCTAAGATTACAGGCAGGAGTTACCACTCCCAGTCTCAATCGCTGTCTCAGCATGCCCCAGGGGAAGAGATGGCACTGCAGGCATGAAGATCAAACCCCCTTTACCTTATTGATTTTTGTACCAATTTTTATTTTTATTTTATTTTTTTATGAGCAGAATAGATTTATTGAGGTAAAGAAAGCTCCTGTCCAAGAGAGGGACAGGACGGGGACCCATGAGGATAGTTCCCCTTGTACCAATTTTTAGTCTTAATTTCATTGGTTTTTGCTCTATCTTTATAATTTTCCTCTTTAATTTTTTTCATTTTCTTTGTTTCTTTTCTTTTTCTTGTTTCATTTTGTTTTTGTTCTGGGGATTGAACTCAGGACCTTGAACTTGCCAGGCAGGTACTTAAACCGCTGATATAGCTCCCTGGCCTCTCTGTTTACATATGGTTTGTTGTTTCTCAGATATCATAAGAGTTCTCATAAGTTATTTGTTTGGGCTTGTTCTGTTTTCATACAGTGAGCAGTGATTCAGATGAAGTTTCCACCTAGAACTGCTTATACACTGCCCCAGAGATTTTGTTGAATTGTACAGTCATTGTCCTTAATTCCAGAAATGTTTTAATTTCTTATTTGATTTCTTCTGTGACCTATTGGTTGTTTAGAAATATTATTGTTAATTTTCCAGGAGCTTTTGCCTTTTCCGAAAGGTCTTCTCTTGCTGACTTCTATTTTCACTGCACAATGCATGGAGTAATTTCAATTATTTCATGTTTCTTTAATCAGGTTTTGTGGGTGAGTACGTGATCTGCTTTGGAAAAATTGCCATATGGTGCTGAAAAGAATGTATAGTTTGTTGTAGAGGGCTGGAATACTGTGTATATACCCATTTAGTCCATATGTTCAGGGGAGTATTTCAGCTCTGATATTTCTTTTTTTGTTTGTTTAGATGATCTATCTCTGCAAAAATGGGCTGCTAAAAATCCCTTACTATGATTGTCTTCTTTGATCTTTTAAGTTCAGCTGTTTTTGTTTCATTAAGATAGGTACTCCAGTATTCAACGCATGTATTTATCAGTGTTATCTCTTCTTGTTGGATTTTTCTCTGAACTAGTATGTAATGACCTTCTTTATCTCTTCTAATCAGTTTTAGGTTGAAGCTTACCATGCGTGATATTAGAATTCCTGCCCTTGTTTGTGTTTGGGGTCTTAGGGTATGAAATATTATTTTCCATCCTTTATTTTTAGGTCTATGAATATCTTTTGGGATTAGATGAGTTTCTTGAATGCAACAGACTGTTGGATTCTTCTTTTCATTCAATCTGCCAATAATGTATTTTAATTGGAGAGTTGAGATCATTAACATTGAGAGGTATTACTGAGATGTGTTGACTCTTTACTACTGTTGTCTTTATCTGTTGATGAATCCTTTGGAATTTTTTTCCTATAATTTTGTTGCTACTTATTCATTGCCCTTACTTGGAGTTTTCATTTCCTCTGTATTTTTAGCTCTGTTGGTGGTTTCATTTGTTCTGTCAAGAATATTCTTAAGTATTGTCTCTGGTACTGGTTTAACCCTCACAAATCTTTGATAATAGAGGAAACCTTAAATTTGTATTGCTAAATGAAAGAAACTTAGCTAAAAAGACTACATATTACACACTTGCAAATATATGATATTCTGGAAAAGACGAAAGTATGGATAATGAAAAGATCAGTGGTTTCAATGGTTAGGTGGAAGAAGGGATGATGAACAGAGGATGTTTAGGGCAGTAAAACTACTCTTTAAAACTACTAAATATATCATTATAGTATCTGTATGATACTATAATGGTATATTTAATTATATTTTTGTCCAAACCTATAGAATGTAGAACCCTAAGATTGAGCACTAATCTAAACTCATGTACTTTGGGTAGTAATGATATACAATGTGGGTTTATCACTTGAAAGCAAATTCATCACTATGACAGTGAATGCCCATGGTGAGGAGGTTGTATGTGTGGAGGCAGAAGATACATCAGAACTTCTGTTACTTTCTGCTCAATTTTGTTGTGAATTTTAACTGCTTTTTAAAAATAGTCAATTTAGAAACAACAATGGCAGCAAACCCTATGGCATGTTCCCCTTCTCCTCAAATATTACCTGACTTAGAAGATAACTTCAGGAAAAAAAAGGAATATCTCCCCAAGTATTCTAAACAAGTCTTCAGCCATAATAAATGTACATAGTCAATACTTTCAATAAATAATTTCATAGTGTACATTCAAGTTAATGAACCGTTAGGTATACACTAATTTTAATGAATAATCTTTTGGCATCTTTTCCACCATTTTATGAGCTCTCTCAAGGCACTGAGACAACATCTTTTCTTGCAACATACTGTACATCTCATCAAAGGGATAAATCAGTGACAATCTTTGGTTTATAAAAAAATGCCTAGAGGAAATAGAGATTCTCTGCTCTAAAATTTAAGCATCCTTTGAACTTTGTAAAAATCACTTTAAAAGCAACATTGTTAGGGTAATATAAAAATTAAGATTTTTATCTGTCCCTTTCCTTTTAAAAGAAATGCTCCCTGTGAATTACTCCACAGAGATAATGAAAAATTATTTCACACGCAAAATTTAAATGCAAGGATTCAAGGCAAGGCAAAGAACTGTTAGAAAAAAAGACTTGTCTTTTGAGAGGGAAGAAAAGCATGTCATTTTACTTCTCAAAGTCTTGAATTTTATGGTATTAAGAAATACTTCTTGTAGTATAAAATGTGACATTCATTTGAATATATTTTTAATTAACTTTGCATGTTTCAGAATCACTACTTTCTCTGGTAGCTCAACAAATTTGAGGAAAGTCACATTTAATCTTACTTAAAGTTAATCTCACATAGCACAAATTATTTTTAGAATTTGCACAGACAACTTATAATTAATGTACACTTTTGGAATGATGAATAGTCATTGACTGAATGTTCAAAGAAATATAATATTTCTTGATCTTCTCCCAGCCAAAAAAAAAAGATAACACTCATTATATTTGACATTTATTTATTTTCCCAAAAGAATTTTTTCACATATTGAACAGTTTCCTGAACCAAATTTATGACTTTCTCAATTAAATATTAATCTTAAAAAATCTGGTACTTGAACAAGAAAAAAGTAACTGGCTTAGAGATATTTCATAATTGTTCCACACAATGAATAGAGGCAGCTTCATTTATGCATGAATTTATTCAATCTGTATCTATTAAGTAGTCATTAAATGCACAAAACTTGCCTTTCCTTACTGAATTGATGAATAGTTATGTTTGCAGAAATAAACCCTCACTTTCCCAGATATTCAAGAAATGATTTTCCAAGCCTTTTTTACTCTGTCTTACTCATTTTTTTTCCTGAATGGCGTCAAACTCTGTTTTAGGTCTTAGGAACAGAGTGGTGTAGAGTAGCGAATACAATACAAGGTTCCAGCTCTCGTGAAAATGACATTGCACTAGGGAGATAGACCACAAGCTCATACACAAATATACTATACTTTCTGGTGATCATAATTGCACGAAGAAAATTAAAAAGAATAAGGAACTACGGAATGAAAGGGATGTTATTTTTGATGGGGTGATCAGGAAATGAGCACAGGAGTAGGAGCTATCTGAACTGAGTCATGAGAGAAGTAAGGTTGGCCCTGCAAGGGCTGGGAAAAGATTGGTTAAGGCAGAAGAGGTAGCCGTGGGAGGGGAGGAAGCTGGACAAGTTCAAGATAAAGAAAGATTACAGTGGCTATAGTAGAGGAAACAAGAGTAAGAATAGAAGAAAATGAGCCAAAAGCCAAATTAGGTAGAACCTATGATCATGTCAGTTAGTGTTTCCCTTCCCTTCCCTTCCTTTCCCATCCCAATTCCCTTCCCAATCCAATTCCCTTCCTTTCCCAATTCCCTTCCTTTCCTAATTCCCTTACCTTTAACTCCTTTCCCTTCCCTTTTCTTTTTGGTACTAGAGATTGAACCCAGGACCTCCACAATTGAGCTATACCCCCAAGCCTTTTTTCTCTTTTCTTTTTAGAGACAAGATCTTGCGAAGTCTCTAAGTTACCTATGCTGAACTTGAACTTGCTATCTTCCTGCCTCAGCCTCGCAGAGGGCTAGGATTGCAGTCATATGTCTCTACCCTTGGCTAGTTTGAGTGTATTGTAATGCAGCTATAAAAACCCTTGGCCCATGGGTCCATATACTAGTAACATGATCCCATAAGACCACAAGCTTTCAACATTCTTATGTGGTTTTTAGTAACCTGTTTCATGATTCCATTGGGTGGTGCTCACATGGGGACTATATAGGGAACAACAGAATGCTGTGCAGGGGAGGGCACAGTATAGTGCTAATTCTACCTCCCACACCCACAACACATAGAATCCAGTAGCAATTTGCATGTGTCTTGCTTACATTCATTTGTGCAATCTGGTGAATAAAACATGGTGATTACTGATAACAGTATTTCAACCTACCTACATGTGAGTATCCCTGTGAAGACAGGTGTTCATTGTTAAGCACACAAGTAAGTTTGCTTCTTTAATTATTAAACTTGAGCTTGCCTTATTTCATAAAATAATCTATTAAGTATAAATATTAAAAATAAAGTTTTATCACTTATGTTCATAAACTACGTATTTTATGTGTGACTTAAGACAATTCCTCTTCATATAATACAGCCCAGGCAGGCCAAAAGGTTACACAGCATGTAATGTGATGGGAAGCCACTGGGAAGAACTGACATGATCTGGTTCTTGTTTATAAAACATCACCCTGCATCTTTAGCGGAAATAAGGAGCCTGTTAGAATGCCAGTGTAATGAAACATGATCAAATTCTGACTATATTTCAAACGTGGAAATCTTGCAGAACTTGCTGATGAATTGAATTTATGGTTTGGAAGAAGGAGGGCAATTGGCAATGGCGTTTAAGATTCTGATCTGAACAACTGGAATTCCCATTTAAATGAAATGTGAAAGATTAGAGGATATGTACAGTGGATGTAAGATGCAAAGCCACAAGTTCTGATTTAGACATAATATAACATCTGTCCTATGGTGCAACAAGGACAGATGTTGGGATGATAAATGGATCGAACCTACTAGAACAGTGTTCACTGCAGATACGTGAGTGCTCCCCCCACCCCTGTGCCTTACACTTTTGAGAGTGTCATCCAGACGGCAGATGTGGAAGAAAGATAGGACTTCGGGGATGTTGGGTTTGTGTGCAATATAATAAATGTCCAAAATGCAATTAGCAATATAATATAGTGGCACTGTGCTCCGTTCCTACCCTGCCAGTCTCTCCTCTGGTGTGATCAGGGACTAGTACATAATGTGAAATAGCAGAATCATGCTCATCCAAACCTTGTTGGCTCATCTTCAAGTGCTATGGAATGAAGGGAGGATCTGAGATCATGTTACAGCTTATAACTCAGAACAGCAACAGCAGGATTTGCCACATCAGTGAGACCCGAGAAGCACCAGCCCCATCTGGGCATGCTTGCGAGGCTGAGGTCCAAGCCTCATGGTTGACCAGGATTGATTGCTTTAAGTATTGGCCTGGGCTAGTTTCTATGGAGATTAGTGGGAGGCCAGTTCCCACTCTGCAGGGGCTAATTAGGAACAAATTAGCATTTACCTCTCAGTGAAAACTTAGTGAAATGTTGTTGGATTCCGAAAATACTCTAAATCTAGATTTCCTAAGAACGTGATTTATGGTTTGGGGTAGGGGGAGAAGACTCAGAGAGGGTGTGTAGATTTTTATCATGAAGAAAGGATTAAATTGTGTCACTGAACAGAAATAAGGAAAGCTGAAGGAGTGTGCCGTGGCAATAGAGGCAGAATTCAGGCTCCAGATAGGGAAATGCCTATTTTACACCCAAGTAGACAGGTGAATGGCACTGAGAATTCAGGACACAAATGTGGGCTGTTGATATAAATTGTTCAGGAAGCACATGTAGGTGCCTTTGAAAGACATGAAAGTGGATCATCTTGATGACTTTTTCTGGGTGTGTTTGTTGCTAGTGGGGATTGAACCTAAGACCATGCACATTCCAGGAAAGTGCTATATCACTGGGCCACACTCCAGACCAAAACCAGATCATATCTTGATTCCTCTTTGTTTCCCTCCATTCCTGTTCCCTCCTCTCAAACTCCCTTCACCTCCTCATTCACAAAGCTGTTTTTATTTTATCCTTTTCTCACTTTTGTATTTCTCTTCCTTCCTTTCCCTACCCCTCCCTAGCTCCCTAAAAAAAATCAAGGTATATCATGTATAGATTCAAATTCCCTATAATAAATGTGATCACTGTGTAGACCTAATTAGCACAAATATACTTAAATATTTTTTTAAAAAAAGAACTTGATCACATAAGGACCAAAAATGAAATAGAAAAAAGCCACAAACAACCATTTGCCCAGGTGGGTCAATGGATAGTTACAGGTCTGAGCAGACCTAGTGCTCAATTCCATTTCAGGAAGACTCTCCCTTGCTTGCTTGCTGGCTTACACCAAGAAAAGAAGGGACACTCAAACAGAATGTGATCTCAGAATGATACCTGTGATTTACTGTGTGAGGCAAGCCTGAGACAGACGTGGAGGTCTGTGGTCCCTGGCAAGGAGGAACACCTCTGTGCCCACAGAGATAGTGGTGATGACAGAGACAATAATAGAAGCACAGCTTTCTCCCCTAAGAGAATTTTCTGCCATCTCAACAAGAACTTGACAAAAGTCTGTTTGTTGCCTACTTTGTTAGAGATTTCCGTTTAAAGCATTTCAAAGGGTTTTGAGTATGGCTTTTTTCTTCTGAGACAGGTCCTGGCTATGCAATCCAGGTTGGGCTTGAGCTCAGGAACTTTGCCTTGGCCTCCTTGGCTTATAGGGCTATGTTTTACTCTCCTCTTCCCTAAAAATGTTGAACTCTTAAATAATTGGACACTACTGACACATGATATGTCGATTTTCTCTTTTAAACACAAGTTTCTGAAACCAGTGTTTCAGTGGGGGAGCAATGATGCTTCAGATATGGTTTGTCCACTACAGATTCCTCTTTTTTTTTTTTTTTTTTTTTTTTTTGTCTTTTTGAGACAGGGTCTCACTATGCAGTTCAGGCTGTCCTTAAGCTCACTTTGTAGCTCAGGCTGGTCTTGAACTCACAACAATCCTCCTGCCTCAGCCTCCCGAGTGCTGGGATTACAGGCGTGCACCACCACGCCCGGCTGCAAATGTTTTACCATATTGATCCTTTTTTTTTTTTTTTAGGTGGAACTAGGGATCGAACTCAGGTCCTTGTGCTTGCCAGGGAAGCACTTACTCCACTGAGCCATCTCCCTGCCACAGATTCCTCTTATATTCTTTGTCACTCTGAGAAGAAATCATAAGGAAATTTCATTTTATTTATATCATTTTCATAAGGAAATTTTAAAATGTCAATGCCTCCCCTCAGCTTTTAGATCCAAAATTGGTTATGGACTAAGCCATATGAATCAGATATTAAATTATGATCTATAATACTCAATCAGGAACCAAAGAGTCTTGCCTAATAGGTATAGCATAATGAATTAAAATTTTCAGTGTTATAAAATAGGAACTCAGAGAGTTAGGGATGGAGCTCAGCAATGGAGCTCATGCTTAGTACACTTGAAGCCCTGGGTTCCAAACTTAGCACCCAAAATAAAATAATATAAAGTAAGAACTCTTTCAGGTCCCTCCTATTTTTAATTTCCTACTCCTTCTCAATTAAAATCTTTGATATTTAAAAATAAAAATAACTAAAGTTTAATCAATTGGATTTTAAAATTTGCCAGGACCTGATATATTATTGAGAATATCTATGAAATGTTTGAAAAAATAATCAATAATGAAAAGAATGGCAGAAGTGTTCATTATTCATCCAATATCCCTGTGTTTGCCCACATTGTTCAGGTCTCACCCTGTCAAGGGACTAGTTCTGGCTCATAGGCAACAAATATGTCACTTTTAGGTCAAGTTATTCAAGATCCTGGGGACAGACTCTCTCGCTCTTTTTTTCCTTCACTATCCTGCAGGTCACATATGAACATGGTGGCATCACAACATGGGAGCATCCTATGTTGCTGAAACGTCTGCACAGAAGACAACTGTCCTGGAAGAGTGATGACCCGCAGTGGAAATCTGGTGATGGTAAAAGAGGTTGTTGCGCTAAGCAAGGAGACTTGAGCATCAGTATTTGACTATAATTTTAGCTAGGTATGTACTGACATCAGTAAGCTGTGCTTACTGAGGAGGGTGCATTCTGGGAAATGTGTCACTAGGTGACTTGACCACTGTGCAAACATCAAGGAATGTATGTACACAGTCTGAAATGGTCATTGTGTCACTGGGTCGTATTATTTAATGAGACCACTGCTGCACATATGTGACTGCATTCTATCTATGATATAAAACAAAAAGATACCTTACTCGACATATACTCTTAAAGAGATAATGGAATGCAAAAACATTTATATTTTTATTTATTTATTTATTTTTTTGGCAGAACCGGGGATTGAACTTAGGCCCTTGCACTTGCCAGGGAAGTACTTATTCCACTGAGCCATCTCCCCGGCTCCCATAAATTTTTATTTTTATTTATTTATTTATTTATTTATTTATTTATTTATTTATTTATTTTTGTCTTTTTGAGACAGGGTCTCACTATGCAGTTCAGGCTGGCCTTAAGCTCACTTTGTAGCTCAGGCTGGTCTCGAGCTCACAACAATCCTCCTGCCTCAGCCTCCCGAGTGCTGGGATTACAGGCATGCGCCACCATGCCCGGCGCAAAAACATTTATAAATATACTCACATATGTTTGGAAGTTTAGTATGTAACATTGCTGGAGAAAGATGGGTTGCTGGTGCATGGCTCATCAAATTAATCCCAAACTGTGTAGTGCGAAGTGACAATAATCATTTGTCATCTCTTGTGGGTCAGGAATTCTGGCATGGCACAAGCATATTTTACAAACCAATGACCTACAATTTTCTGATAAGGCTTTCCATCAGAAGTCACGTTAAGGATGCTTCAAGGCACAACCACTTCTTTTCATCTCTCATGAGTCCTATACAACATAACAAAACAAGAAACAATAGAAGATATAAATATTGAAAAGGGCACAAAGCTAATATAATTTTCAATTTTTTAAATCTGTGTCAAAACCTCAAGAAAATCATCCTTGAAAATGTTAACTCCTAGAAAGTAGCAGATACAAGTATCAATAGTTGTAATTTATTTAAAAATAAATATTATTTCACTCACAAAATTAAAAAAAAACGTATTTATAAATAATCTTAAGAAATATGACTACTGTGTAAACCCAAAACACTAGCAGGAGGAGGGGAAAGTTTAAAAGTACAGAAACACCGTATTTCTGAATAGGAAAACCCATTACTGCTAGTATTAATTTTTGCCAATTTGCTTTATAGATGTAATGAATTTCTCATCCATCCCAATGACAAATGTATATTATTTCAACTTAAAAAAATGTTTCAAAAGTTTATCTAAAGCAGTAATTACACAGGGAGAACCATGAAAATTTTTAAAAGAAGAGCTTGAAGCCAGCCAAATGTTCAAATATATCACAAAGCCTCAATAATTCAAGCAGTGCAGTACTGATGCAGAACTAGATAAACAAATAAAAATACAATTGTGCCTCAGTACACATTAATAATTTGTACCAGGAGGCACAATCAGCACCAAAAACAAGTATCAAACAAATTACTTTGGCTGGAAAGGGTAATGAGTCATAAAGCAAACCACACTGACAGATTTTAACTTAAGTGTCTGGTACCAAATGATGTATGCATAACAGCACAAAATTTTCATATCTAAATGCATCTTGTGGGCTGGCCAGATACCTCAGCAGACTAAAGTGCCTGCTTAGGCAGATGCAGGGACTGGGGATTTGATCTCTGGTGTGCAGTGCCAGCCACGCCCCTGATTGAGACTGGGAATGGTGGAATATGCCTGTAATCCCAGAACTTAGGAGGCTGAAAACAGGAGGATCACTATGATTCCAGTAAGTATAGCGAGACCCTGTACTAAATACATAAGAAGAATGCATCTTGTACCAAATTCAGTGAGTTTCAAAGCAGTTGAGTATGAAGATATGATGGTAAAGGGCTGGGGAGATGGCTCAGTGGAATAAGCATTTCCCTGGCAAGAGCAGAGCCTGAGTTCAATCCCCAGTTTCACCAAAAAAAAGATATGATGGTAACAAAAAAATAGGAAGTCCAGAACAGCTTTTCTATGAGAAATGTTTAAGAATTTAGTGTATGATCACATTTATTATATAATGTCACTATTTCTGGGAAACATATTTAATTTTATTATGCTTCTGAATAAACTTCAGCTGAGCTAAAAATGTAAATCTTCATTAAAAATCAAGAACATTCTAGGAGAGAATGAAGATGCATATTTATACAACCTTGGGGTGAGACAGGCTTTTCCAATCATGATATCCCACTTATTATCATAGGGAAAAATTTGTCTGTTTTAATATACAGTATAAAAACTTAAGTGAATATAAATAAAATACAATATGTAAAAATCTCAGTCCCTCACCTCTCTCTTTCATCTCTGCCTCAGAGCTTGTGTCTCTCTCTTATGTCCCTGTCCTTGTCTCTGTCTCTGTGTGTGTTTCTCTCTCCTCTCTCTCTCTCTCTCTCTCTCTCTCTCTCTCTCTCTCTCTCTCTCTCTCTCTCTCTCTCTTCAGTGCTGTGAATTGAATTAAATATCTTCACACTAAGTTACATCCTCAGCTCATTTTTATTTCTTATTTTGAAACAGGGTCCACTGATTTTTCACAGTGCCCAGGCTGGGTTCAAAATCAAAATCCTCCTGTCTCAACCTCCCACAGTTCTAGGGTTATAGAGCTGTGCTACCATGCCACCACATCTGGCTAATGCTTAAAAATTTCAAGCATGTGGTGCTCTTTTATATATATTTGTTCTGGTGCTAAGGATTGAACCCAGTGGCTCATGTGAGCACTGAACCAAATATTATTAGTGCCTAAGAAATAAGAAACTAAACACATATAATAGTTTCACAAATCAAAAATAAGACAAAATTATAATTGACAAAAGGCATAAAAGGGCAATTCACCAAATTGCACAGCCAATTGTTACTTTTTATGAAAGTTTAACTTTTTGTGAGCTATACCCCAGCCAAAAGTTTAGCTTCTTTAGTAACAAAACACATAGACTAAAATAAACATGAAGCCTACATCACCACTTGTACATACAACTGACAAGAATTCAATATGGTTACGGTGAACCAAATGTTGATAAAGTGTCCAAGAACCTGATATCTTCTTTAATCTCAGAACTTGGGAGGCTGAGGCAGGAGGATCATGCAAGTTTGAGAGTTTGAGGCCAGCTTGGGTTATATAGAGAAACAAGAGAGAGAGAGAGAGAGAGAGAGAGAGAGAGAGAGAGAGAGAGAGAGAGAGAGAGCAAGAAGAAGGAAGTATCCTCAAAGATTTACCAAAAATATGATCACTACATCATTTCTTATAGTAGTCAGTACTGGTACTAAAGTAATGATACAGTGATAAAATATTGGTTCAATAAGTAAATCCTTTAATTTAATGAAGCACACAGGTACTGGTCAAGATTTTAAAAAGAAGATTTAATGATATAGTGACATGTAAATAATATATAGTTCAACTTTAAAACAGTAGAGAGTCTGGAAGTACAGCTCAGGGGTAGAGTGCGTGCTTAGCATCCATGAGGCTTTAGGTTCTATTCCAGCACCACTAAAGAGAGAAATGATATACAGCTTGAATCTTTCATCACAAATTATAAGCCAGGCATGGTGGTGAACTCCTATAAACATAAAATTCTGGGAGGCTGAGACAAAGGGTTGTAAATCTGAGCAATTTAACAACTGGGCAATTTAGCAACTTAATAAGCCCCTGTCTCAAAATAAGAAATAAAATGTGATAGAGATGTAGCTCAATGTGAAGGCCCTAGGTTTAGTCCCCAATACCAGGAAAAAAAAAAGGAAATACAAATAGATGTTCACAGTGTTTTCTTCATATATACTTTAGGTTTTAGCAAATGTGTGCATGTCTCTAATCAGAAATTATAAATACATCACAATTAACTTTTGTCAAAGGTTGAAAAGAAAAAGAAGCAGTCTTGTAAATCTCTTGGTGTATCTCACTGTAAGTATGTTTTCAACACCTCTGTCACAATGTGGAGTGCCTCCTTCTAGAGGACAAAATTCTTCTCCATTCTGGACACCAACAATCAATCACGGCTGCTCTTGTCCTGAGCAATTGATTTGCTTTTATCTGGTGGACTCTATGAATCTCTATGTAAATCAGAAAGCTTAGAGACAACCTAAGTCCAGCTTTGTAAACAAAGGTAGGAATCTAGGTGACATGTGATTGATGATTGATTGATTGATTGATTGGTATTTTTGGTGGCTCTGAGGATGCAACCTAGTGTCTCCTGTGCACTAAATGTGTGCTCTAGAGCCGGGCGTGGTGGCGCATGCCTGTAATCCCAGCACTCGGGAGGCTGAGGCAGGAGGATTGTTGTGAGTTCGAGACCAGCTTGAGCTACAAAGTGAGCTTAAGGCCAGCCTGAACTGCATGGTGAGACCCTGCCTCAAAAAGACAAAAAAAAAAAAAAAATGTGTGCTCTGTCACTAAGCATCTTGTGTTTTGGGTATTCTCATAAGTCAGCTTTAAGTTTTTATAGGGAAAACGTGAGATGTATGATGCAAAGGTATATATATATATAATATATATATATATATATTATATATATATATATATTATATATATATATATATATATATATATATATAGAGAGAGAGAGAGAGAGAGAGAGAGAGAGAGAGCCCTAAAGCAG
>PVKA01012082.1:0-58847 GCA_004027165.1 Ctenomys sociabilis | reverse complement strand
TGAACATATACTCATAAGTGAAATAAACCAGACACACATGTGTAAATATCGTATAGTCTCCCTAGTATAACAAGCAAAAAGCAGAAATACAAAAGGAAATGTACAACAAGTAAAATCAATTGAGTCAGATAAGGCAAAGTGAATGGCATATGCTGCAGGATACTAATCAGCTTTTCTTCTGGATGGTTAACAACCTAAGTCACAAATCAGAGTTGGAGAAATAGAAGAGCCACAAGGCCAGCCAACATTTTGGCCCTAGCCTTTCAAGGTCAGCGAAGACTCAGGACATAGGAGAACCTATACTGCAATATCATGAGACTCAGGTGAGCTCCATTTCAAAGTCTTTGATTTTATCCTCTGTCTCAGTTACTTTTCTCATTCCTGAGATAAAATGCCCAACACCCAAGTTAAAGGGAAAAGATTTATTTAGCTCATAGTTTATAGAGGTTTTGGTCCTTAATCAGGTGGTTCCAAGGGAGAGTGGCTCATGAGCAGAGGTGGAAGAAGAGAGCAAAATCAATAAGAGGGGAGGGTCAGACAAGACTTTTTGTCTCTTCCATTTATGCGGGCTACCTTCCCTAGGGAGGATATGACACTCACACCTCTAATCCTAGCCACAACTATGCCAAACCAATCAGTGGACTGATTTACCCATCACATGCCTTTAATCCCAGCATCACACACTCTGGGCTCAGCCACCTGGGAAAAAAACTCTATGACCCCATGAGTCTTTAGGGGACACGTAGACATAAATCATGACAGCATCCATGTATTAATGTATTAATGAAGGAGACATTCATGTTTTGAATGTCAGTGCTCTAACTATATTTCTGGGACTCTCCTGTTCTAAATAGATTGTTCTGAGACAGGAAGTGAGGAGAAGAACACTGTTAGCCAACAGAGTCAAAGATTCCTGATATCAATGAAGAAAAGAGCTACCTTGGAATTGTCACCCTAGCAGTCACTCTTTAAAACTAAGTCAGTTGAACTCAGCAATGGAATTCATAAATCAATTTAGATAACTCTGGATTATTTAAATTTAATATGTTACACTAGTGAGCTTTTTTTTAAAAAAGGTTCAAACCTACTGTTTCCATCTGAGTCCCCACAGGAAAAGTAGAAAAGATTCCATTGTTAATCACTTCGATAATTTTAAACAGAGTTAGATGTGTCACTGTCAGAGTTGATTCAAAATAGTACAGATGAGCAGGAAAAGGCAAGAATGCTGTCTGACATATAAGAAGCTCCTTCCCAGTTGTCTTAGGAGATTTGTTTTTTCACATAAGGCTTTCTGATTTCCTTCCCTTGCCTAAAACACATCAAAGTATTAGCAAATGAGGACACTGTTCTGCCCTAAATGTCTTGGATTCAAGACATTCAAATGTAAAATCAAATCAAAGCGCTCCAGAGAGCAGAGAACATAAGAATGTTGAGAGTATCCAATGTCATGCTACAAAAACCGTTTCTTTTCTCTTGAGAACCTTTGATACACTCCCCCAGAAAACAAATACTCATTATTGTACAACTTGCTAATGTGTGCATAATGATCTGTGAGAGGCTGGGAGAAAAGTTAAGAAGAAATAATATAGTTTTAAAGGAAAATAATCAGGCCACTGAGTGCACAATTTTTCATTTTGTCAATCCTCAGTACTCTTCATCTTTCTAAGATTGGATTTCATTTGCACTTTAATACCAGAGGAGAAAACTTCTATTACTTCTTAGGTCACAGCTTACCTGCCGGTGACCATCTCAAAACCTTAATACTCAGACCCCTGGATAAGAAACAGAATTGCAGATCAAATTTTGAAGCTGTCAATCCTGAAAACTTACTGCCCAGAAATATCTTACAAAGTCTGTCCAGTGTTTACATTTATACTTTTAAGACATTGTATTTTGTTTGTGTCTTTTTATACAAAATGAAATAAGATCTAGCTCAGGGAAATTACTTCCTATGAATTTGCATATTTGTGTTTATGTATTCATGCAATGGTCATTTCTTCAACTAGCACAAGTCAGGACCTGTGCTGAGTGATTCCAATGAGAGGATGGATCTACATCTCCCTCCAAAGAGCACTCAGGGAGGAAGGCAGGCAACCACTGAGACGTAAGGACTTACAAAATGCTCATCCAGTTCCAAATAGGTCAAACAGCTCCACTTCAGTGGAAAGAAACAGGACTCTGAGGACCAAGGGACAGTTAGCTCTGATCTCAGATAAGCAGAGGAAACAAACCCTCATTGAGCTGGGAACTGATTTCTCTGTGCAACTTTCTAAACCCTCATGAGCTTAGTTCTTCATGTTTGTCCTCATTCTCATTATGAGAGTACGTAACAGACTTTGCTCTGCCCAAACCCCTCTTCAAATTGGGTTGGGATTTCAACTGATTATAGGAAGCAGTCAGGGATCTGCTTTTTTTTTCCCCCTTTTGAGGGGAGATAAAGGCTACATCTCTCTAAGGAAATTTACCTGCCTAGTGGGGACTGCCTCCACTGTCCTGGGATCCTTTCTAGAATGAGAGAAAGAGTCAGATCAACAAACTGCCTTGGCTATCAAGACTTACTCCATTTAATGTCATTTCCTTCAATTAGCCCCTGTACACACTACCACACTCACTGACAATTTCTTGACGTGTTGTTTGGTTCCGACATCGGTTACCCTGTTAGTCAGCCTCCTTCGTTTTCATTATGGATGAACAGAACCTCCACCCCATTCTGACATTTATATTTCTCTGACTTTTTTTATTTGCTGCCACTTCGTTGGTAGTAAACTTTGCCTTGTTCTCAGGAAGGAAAATAGTATGGTGGTTGGCTTTGGAGAATAGTACAGAGCAAGGCTTTGGAGATGGTCAGAACTCGATTTATCAGCACTGACTTTGAGCAAGAGCACACCTCTGTAAGCCTCAGTTTCAGATACTTACAAAGTTTTGGTGAGGATCATGTGGGATAACAATTTGAAGCACCAGAATAAAGTACAATAAAGCCAATAAAGAACAGTGGCCATTTTTATGATTATTCGTGTGTGCTCCTCGCTTATAGCCAGGGCTGGACATGCCCGATTCCTGTGAAGTGTATCTATTCATTTGCAGTGGGATAAGAACTGGGCAAAATTCTGAAACTGTTCCAGTGAGGAACAGAGTCCTGTCCTAAAGGAGCTGTCAGGTCCTGCAGAAAGGATGGGCACAAACATAAATTATTGTGTTTCTAAGTTACTATATTATAAAAACAGATGCAATGCTTTAGGAACATAGAGAAGAATAATCCCTTATATAAATTATGAACCATAGGGACAGGCGGAATAGCTCAGCAGACTAAGTGCTTGCTTAGGTAAGCACAGCGGCCATGGTTCAATTCTTGGTTCCGCATGCCGCGCCGGCCCCGCCTTTGGGTGTGCTGAGCCGGTGATGGAGTCGGGGCGTGGTGGCACGTGCCTGTAATCCCATCCCTAGGGAGGCAGGAAGCAGGAGGATCACTGTGAATGTGGGCTGCATAGTGAGATCCTGTCAAAAAAAAAAAAAAAAAACCTATAAGTTATGAACTATAAAAGATGCATAAAAATGTTCACAACTTTATGGGTGCTATCTGCCTGAATTAGTTTAGAAAAATAGAAATAACTCTAGATGTTTCTAACAGGTAGCTTGTGGTTTACAGATGGATATTTAAAATGCCACCAGTAGAACTGGCAAAAGGAAAGTCAGAGAAGGCTGACTAGCTAGCAGTGCTCCTAGCCTTAGAGATGACAACCAACTGTAGAAGCACCAAGCAACTGCAGACCATGGTCATGTCACTGTGCCGGGTGTTTGGCAAGAAATGTCTCTGCAGTTGTACAAACACCTACTAAAGCCTATGCATCAACCTACTGTTCCTGACATCACCCCTGTCCAGCCTTCCTACCCACGTGAGTATCTATACACATTGCACCTTCATTTCTGACACTTTGGTAACTTGGATCCTTGCTAACTCCAGAGGACTGACTGACTCCTGGTAATGACAAACTCCTCCTTGTACTCTGGACCACCGTTCCCCTGCCACCATCACTCCAGGCCCAGACACCAAAAAATGAAGAAGAGCTCCTAGTTACACAGTTGCTGAAATTGTTCAAAGCACCCAGTCCTTCCCCTCTCTTACCTGTTTCTTCCCACAGGATCCACAATAAGGGTTCTTCTTCACTTTTCACCCATGCAGTCTATGCCCTGACCAACTCTGGCGCTTCCCCCACTGCAGCTCCCATAACATGCCCCCTTCACCATCTATAAGTAAAATATAGATATCTTAGCAAAGACAATTACATCTTGGTCTGTTTCCCATACCATCACTGAGTATTTTTAAAATCCAATATTTCACAACTTTGAAGAAACTAAAATCTTGAATTTGTTGGCAGAGATTTTCAGGATATACTACCCAAGCATGTGACTGACCTATTAGAGGATGTAACATAAAAAGAGAAAAACAATATTGAGTTCCTGAGAGACGATCCTACCTTCAGAGTCATAAATCAGTGATATCACTCATTTAGCATGACTACAGGGATAATTCTAGTAGAGTCTAGATTTTTCTACCTGAGCAAAGTTGACTATATTTTACTTTACTACTAATTCTTAAAATGTTCCCAAACTGTGATCATCTATCATCTAAAATCAGGCTTTACATACTTATTGAGGATCTCTGTCTCTGTCACTTTCCCATCTATAGACAAAATGCTCAACCCCCACAGCCTAAAGAAGGAAAAGCTTACTTTAGTTCCCAGTTTCAGAGCATGTTTGGCTGGCTTCAAGACAGACAGAGGAACATGGTGGAAGAAATGGTGCTTAACCTTTGCTTTCAAGGGAGCAAAGAGTTAAGGGAGGAGCTGGGAAGGGAGATGCACTCTCTTAGGCCACACTCCCCAGTGACCCATCTCTCTCTGACAGGTTCTGTTTTCTAACAGCACATTAAACTCTGAACTCATCTATGAATTAATGCTCTGGTGAAGACAGCACACCCATGATCCAGTCACTTTCTGAAAACCCCACCTCTGAACATTGGAGCCCAAGGGGAGACATTCTAGACCTAAACCATAACACACATCCAAGGGATTTGTTGCCTCCTCTGTGTCCCGCACATTGTCTGTTACATAGTACACCTGCTAACCAAGGAAGTTGTGCAGTGATTCCACTCCTCAATGACCATTATAAACCCTCTTCCTTCTCTTGCCTCACTGGTGTCACATATGCTACAGCAAAAAAGGAGAAATTTAGATATCCTTTTGGCAGGAAAAAACACTTCCTGCATAGAGTCTGAGCTGTAAATGGATCCCTAGTAACACCATAACCAATATTTCCTGTGCAATATCCTTTAACATTTCCCACTCCAGTGCAGGAACCTGGGGCTTACATGCCTAAGCACCTCCTTTGGTCTGGAGAGCTTGACCCTGGCCTAGAAAACTCAACAGCTGGAGCAGCTATTGAATGAAACAGACAGGTTAGTCACTTGTCTACAGAGAACTGTGATTGTGGGTGGGTATTTTAAAAGCTCTTTGGGGAGAGATATGAGCTGTAGCTTGCATTTTAGTTCAAAGTTGATCTCCTTCTTGTGAATACCACAACAGTCTTTATACAGTGCTGTTTAACATTCTGTTCTGAAGAAACTTGGGACTATTTTTTATTCATTTGTATAAGAAATGCATGTTTCTTATTTCCCTGTGTTTTATCATAACAATTCAGTTATAAAAACATTTTTAGGAGCCTCAACAGCATCTTTCTCATAGAAGAGGAAGTACAAAAACCAAGATGTTTGGCCAGAGGGGAAGGGTACAAACTGGAGGCTAAGGTGGGGAAGTGTCAGAAGTAAGTCGGGGAAATCAAACTACACTGAGCCTAGTACCAGCAAAAGAAAACATCCTGCACAGAATGTCATGCCCAAGCCAAGTGAGGTAGGTACCAAGAAAATTAGACCCTGTGATCTGGTGTGGGGTGTCTGAGCCTGAGGGGCACAGGAGGCATCTGCGGGCTGGCATGGAGAATCCCAGCCCAGGCCAGGTAAACAGACATCGGACCGGGAGGAGAGACAGTGATGAAACTGGTAATATGCCCAAATGATGTGATCAAATAAAATGTTACACTTTATGTCTAGATGTGTCCATGAGCACCATGCACTCATAGATAGGGCTTTGGGAAGGTAAATGGGATTATGGGGGCTTATAGCTGACTTCTGTTGGGAGATTGGGTCTTATCAGAAGAGGCCTGTTCCTGGGAGCCTGGGCTGGGAGCATTTATCCCCAACTCCCTCTTTGCCCCCTCTGCATGAGGACCACCAACTGACCAACAGCTATTCTTCAGCCATTCAATTGTGTCATGCTATTCTGCCTTGGGACCAACTGAATGTAGACTGAATAGTAAAACAAAATAAGCCTCCACACTTGGAAAACTGACTAAGGCCATAGAACAAATCCTCTATGTATATCATGCAACAAGAAGCAAATAATCACTTCCAAGAATCCTGCCAAAGATGCACAATTTGAGCCTAAACATGGAAATATATGACACAAACTCAACAAGAGAGACATTCTATGGACTAATTGGTCTATAATGTCAAGAAAGTCAAGGTCAGAAAAATATTAAGGAAATGTTCATTCTAAATTGAAGGAAAGCAAAGAGACTTGACAGGTAAAGGCAGTGTGTGATGAAAAATCCATTCCTTTGTGATAAAAGATTTTATTGGGACAGATTTTGTGGATTAGATGGTAGCTGTACATTAGTGCTACTTTTCCAATACTGATGGCTGTATTGTGAACAAATAGGTGAAATTAGTTATGTGTAGAAATTCCACATTCTCGTATCTTGGTGTGGTTGAGCACATGGATACATCTAGACTGCAAGAGTTAAGGGAATAAAGGATTCTTGGCACTAGCAAGAGTTCTATAAATTTGAGTTGTACAACTTTTTTTGTAGTTTAGGGAAGGGTCTACAGGGTGTTCAGGGTCTCACTACTAGATCAGACTTGATCTGCCTGTTTACAGCCTCCCAAGAATTTGGATTACAGGCAAGCGTCACCATGCCCAGTCTCAATTACCTTCTTAGCGTAACCCAGGGGCAGGGCTGGTATGGCAGGCCTGGCAGGCCCAAGGATCCAACCTTGGCCCCTGTTCCTGCTTGCAGGAAGTTTAATCCACTGAGCTATTTGGCTGACTGACAACATTTAAAATGTATATACTGCAGTTTGCAGATCCTTTGTCAGTGTCAGCCATGTGGATGAGTCACAGCCATTGACTGACCAATTTGTTCTCTGTGAAAGCCTGAGAGAATGTTTCTCTCCATGTGACTAGCCTTAGGCACACTCTACATCATTGATCATTTAGTGGTACAGGGCTTCAGGATAAATATTGAGGAGA
Source organism: Ctenomys sociabilis (assembly GCA_004027165.1). NCBI lineage: Eukaryota > Metazoa > Chordata > Mammalia > Rodentia > Ctenomyidae > Ctenomys > Ctenomys sociabilis. The sequence goes on along the minus strand of PVKA01012082.1, from coordinate 51,483 downwards.
TTGGACTGACCTTGTCAGATACAAAAGTTACATTTCTTGTTAGATATGCCTTGCTTTATCTTGGTCTCAACCATCCAGCAGAAAAGTCTAAACATGAGGTATAAAAAATAAAGCCAAGTCTCAAGTCTCAAATCAAGAACTTCTGACATTGCTAGTTCTCTAGGGTATATCTTGCCTCCCTTTTCCTACAGGAAACCCACTACTATTATGGACTACTGGACTATATTGGATTATTTCACTGAATTCATATACCTACAATAATTAAATGATGATGGAATACCTTTCTCTGACAAAACTAAACAAAAAAAGGGATACAAATGAAGGACCATTTTGTATCTGTATATACAAAATGGTTAGGATAGATATACAGCTGCTTTTCCTTAATTCAATGAATAGAAAGATCTGTTCTAATAATTTGTGGACAGGATATCATGTCTGCATCTTGTGCTATGAATAACCACTATGAAGACAACAATATGCAATGTATTAATTATTGAAACTGTCTTCCTAATCAGTTTTGAAACTGTCTTATTGCTATGTGTTTCTCAATAAAATTATTTTTAAAGTATATATATATATACTTTTATTTTTATACTAATTTTAGTTTGACAGAAATACTGTGAAGACAGTACATGTAGCTCCTATTTATCCTACACCCAGCTCACATACTATTAACACCTTATGCTGTTGGTGCAATGAATTTCTCACAATTAATGAGCCCATATTGTGTTATAACTAAAATCCATGGAATCTTATATTTCCTTGATTTGTATACTATTCTTTCTCTTCAAGGTGCTATACAAGATAGCACTTTATAGCAGCTGCCCTAATGCTTAGGTGCTTCTGCTATGACAGTTTCCTAGACATTGCTTGCTTTTTATAAGCTTAATAGTTTTGAGAAATATTGCTTAGATATTTTGAAAAATGATCTTCCATTGGAATTTTTCTCATTTTCCCCCCTTCTGATTATACTGGGACTGTGATCCTTACTAGCATCACCGCAGAAGCAATGAAACACTTTCCACGTCGTCACATGAGGTGTATGCACAGCCAGTGTGACCCATCAATTTAACATCATCCATTCCCTGGTGTTAAATTGAACACTGGGAATAAGTGCTGTTCTCTAGGGTATATCCTGCCCCCCCTTTAAATTAGAGTCACTGCACAGCCCCTACTGAAGAGAATTATTGTTCATATCCTTGAGAGCAGATGTCTGCATAAATTATTTAAAATTCTGTGTAGAGTTATCTATTCTCAACATTTACTTATTCATTTATGTGCCTCAGCATAGATATGTAGTCATTTTTTACCTTCCAATGATGATTTATTTTGTTACTCAACTTGTTCTACTTCATATCATTTGGGAGCTCTTAATCTGGTATTCCTGGGACCCTGCAACATGTGTAATGGGTGGATTCTCTTTACATATTTCTTTCCCAATATCAGAATGAAATATTTTCATAAGCAACACTAGTTCTTTTCAATGGATAATAGTACTAGAAACCAAGATGTGGCTGTTAGGTGTGCACCTTGCTGCTGGAATTATTTCTTTTAGTATGTCTTAGTCTAAAGAGCAAGAAAATGTGTGTGTAGAAACCAGCCCTCCTTTGGCAACATATCTATAAATACTTCCATATACAATCTTCTGCATCTATACTGATATAAATAGGAATTCCAATTCATGTCTCCAACTCTAATACAATACTACATGGGTCATTATGTCCTTCCTCTCTAAACCTCCCATTTCAACATCAAGGAACCTGTTGATGGCTTCTACCATCAATCATTCATTTACTTGTTTCACTCCAGTATAATGGTTTCCAAATTATTAACCTATACCTCCATAGAAAACAATTGATCAACAGATTACCATGCTCTTGCTTTTTGTCTCAGACTACTTTCCTGCAAAGTTATTTAAGTTGGCCATGTCCTCAATTGTCTACATTTTTAATACATGTAGATTCTTTTGTTACATTCTGTATAACATGCTAGGTCCACCAAACTTGTAGATTTTTAAAAATTTTTAGTTATTATGATTATATCAGTTAAAAATTTCCAAATTTGAGAAATGTATATAGTTATGTATCCACTATTGTGGTACGATGCAAAATAGTTTCACCACCCTAAAACACCCTGTACCTCATCTATACCCTCATTCTGCATCCCTAAACTCTTGTTGACCACTTATCTCTACTAGCTTTGGAGTTATGCCCTTCCAAGAATGCCATACAGAGATGCTCCTCATTTATCAATTGAGGTCTATTCCTATGATCAGGTCGTTAAATGAATGTGTCTCTATCTCAGTTACTTTTCTGCTGGTGAGACAAAGTACCAAACACTCAAAATTAAGAAAGGAGATGTTTATTTAGCTCACAGTTTGTAGAAGTTTCAGTTCGTAATCAGCTGGTTCCAAAGCAGGGTAGCATGGCAAAGGGGCAACAGGCCATGGTGTCAGAAGCCAACAAAAGCAATAACAAAGGCAGACAAGACACTTTCTGTCCCTTGTAGTGTATGCAGGCTACCTGCCCCAGGGTGTGTCCTTTACACCCACACCATCTCTGTGCAGGCTCAGGATTTTTAAAGTAAGGACCCCAACACTATGCTAAGTTACTTAGTTAAACCTCTAAGCTTCTCAACTTGACACAATGTATAAACCATTATATTAACTAAATGAAGAATAGTATATAGCATGTACACTGCCATATCCAGAGCAAAGAAGTGGCAGAAGGTGATGCCACCATGGTGACTTTGCTTTTATTTATCTAACTCTTACATGTAGCACTGTAATGCATAATAGAACATAAAACTAGTTGGTGAAATCAGTAAAACTTATAGTATTGTAGTATAGAAGTCACCATGAGGACACTGCCACTCACATCCTGCTACACAGGTCTGAATTCAGACTGTCAATCCATGTGTTGGATCATAAATCCAATCATTAAACAGATAAGTTGTTTAATGAGGAATATCTATAACAGGAACTGTATAGTATGTGGCCTTTTCAGACTGGCATCATTGATTAGCAATTTTGCATTTAAGATCCATCCATGTCTCTGTATAATTGTTGTGCTTATCTTAATTCATCACTTTTTAAAATTAAAATACAATCCCTGTCCATGTATGCTAGGATTTTTATCTTTTATCCATTGAATTATATCTTGTTTGCTTCCAATTTTTAGTGATTGTGAATAAAACCTCTGTAAATATTTTTATGCATATTTTTATGCGAAGATACTTTTTTCAGTGAATTGGGTCAAAGCCTGGCATGGTGGCACATTTCTGTAATCTCAGCATTCAGGAGGCTGAGACAGAAGAGGTTCATCATTAGTTCAAGGTGAGTTCAAAGCCAGCCTGAACTACATAGCAAGTTCATGGCTCAAAAATAGATAGGTAGGTAGATAGATAGATAGATAGATAGATAGATAGATAGATAGATAGATAGATAGATAGATAGATATAGATAGGCAATTCAGCTCAATTTCAGAGAGTGCAACAGCTGTGTCAAAATATCTTTTGCTTTATAAGAAATTGAAAACTGTATTACTTAGTTGCTGTAACTTTTGCATCCCCATAAGCAATAAGTAAGAATTTCTGTTGCTTCATATCTTTGCTGGAATACATTTTGACAGGTTGGGGATTTTTGCTGTTCTAATAGTTGTGGAGTGTTACCTTACTGTTCTTTAACTTTGCATTTCATCAATGACATGATTTGAGCATCATAGATATTATTTTCTTCAATGAAGAAGAGAGAAAAGAAAGAGAAACATAAAAGAGAGAAGAGAGGAAGCTACATAGAGCATGTGCTGCATTTTCGCACTGTTTTGAACACTTGAGAACAAAATAAACAATATAGCTGCACATATGAAGGTTTTATTCAACTGAGAAGTGCAGAAAAAGCATAAATAATAAGTGATATGATAACAAGTACGAAAGAATGAATCTAAAGAAAATATCTTAGTGCTGAATAGTTCAGTGGACTCAGCACTTCCTTAGGCAAAGCACAGGGGCCAGGGTTTGATCCCTGGCACTGCATGCTGTGCAGGCCCCACCCCTAGGTGCACAGAACCAGGGATGGAGTCTGGGGGTTGTGGAACACACCTGTAATCCCAGCACTAGAGAGGCAGAAAACAGGAGGGTCATTACGAGTTCAAACTTAGTGAGACCCTGTACACACACACACACACACACACACACACACACACACACACACACACACACACGAAAAGGAAAATGAAGACATCTTGAACAAGTAGAAAATAGTAAAAGAGTGAGGCTGAGCAAAGATGGTACTATTAGCATTTTGTTGTCAGAAAAATAGTCTTATTGAGAAGATGGAATGGAGGATGGCTTAGTAAGGAAATGGGCCAGCTGGGAGTGTCCAGCTCCAGATGCAGAGGAAAGCTTGAACAGTCGTCCTCAGGCAGGACTACATCTAGAGCTCTGGAGGAAACAGGGGGCTGGAGTGACTGAAGGACAATGAGTGAAAAGGAAGGATAAAGAAGAAAGTAGTCTGAAGTTTGAATAACATGGTCTTTAGGGCACTGTAAATACTACACTTTGTATTTGAAGAAAATGATGAGGTACTCCCTGCAAAGCTTTGAAGGGAAGAGTGAGTTTTTATGGGATCATTCAGGCAAATATGTTGGAGTTAGTCTGCTGAGGGGAAAGGATAGGACCACAGACACTTGTTATAGTACCGCAGTGGTCTGTTTCAGGACAGGGGTTAGTGCAGAGATGGTGAGAGGCAGTCAGCTTCTGGGTGATTTCCTGATTGAGTGCATGTGAGATGTCCAAGTATTAGAAGAGCTGAGATGTCAAGAGTTCAGATCTCAACAGAGGGGAGATGGACTTGCTGGAGACAGAGAAAGCAGCACAGGAAGTGATGTGTGGGAGGGGGACCAGGACTCTGGTTATACACATTAGAGATTCCTAATTGTATGATCAGTCAGTTTTGGGTCATCATGACCAAAATACCTGAGAAAGTCTATTTACACAAGAACAGGCTTGTTTTGGTTCATGTTTTCAGGAGTTCAGTCCGTGGACAGATGACACCAAAGCAGAAATGGTATGATGGAGGAAAATTTCTTACCACAACAGCCAAGAAGCAGAGAGCAAGGAAAGAGCCAGAGTGATAAGGATTTTCTGCTAACTAGAGCATAGAGTGCATATTTAAATAGAGATTAGGAAAGAGACCCGGATGGCATTCAGGGCTACATCACACTTAGCCACAGATAGCTTTAAGTAGAACGCAGAATGATAAAATTTTCACTTTATAAAAAAACTGCCCTTGTAGAAAAAATGAATTCTTGTGAAAAGATAAATTTAAATCAGGAAAACAGGTTTAAAAATATGAAGTGTATTCAACATGTACTGTGGATATTTACATTTTAAAATTTATTACAGTAGAAGACACATTGACATTAATTCCCTCAAAATACTCAAACATACTTATCCTATCATTCTTGCCACTTTCTGAAACAGTTCTGTAACTCTACTTTTGTCAGTGTCTTTCCAAGGTATAATTAAAAAAAAATATGATGAATGTTGCTGCCAATGCTATCTAGAAGAAAGATAGGCTAGTAAAAACATTATTTTGTGTCCTCCTTCACCTTATTCACCAGCTCTGGTATCCTAAGACTTCTGGCTCTTCCCCAAAGTCAGAATGACCGTGAAAGATAAGGTTTTTAGTCAGTTCAGGACATCGAAGTAGCCATTAACAAAGCAACTATAGCTGCTTGATAAAGAGGCTTTTCAGAATTTCTTCAGAAAGTGGCAAGAATGGTAAAATGTACACATACAAAATGGCCATTTATTTGTATCCCTTTTTTTTGTTTAGTTTTGTCAGAGAGGGGTATTCCATTGTGAGTTAAATATTGCAATTGCGTGAATTCAGCAAAATAACCCAATATAGTCCAGTACTCCATAATAGTAGTGGGTTTTCTGTAAGACTGGCAATGTCAGAAGTTGTTGACTTGAGCCTTTTATAACTCAGCATATTAATATGGATTTACTTTTTATACCTCATTTTTATACTTTTCTGCTGGATGCTTAAGACCAAGATAAAGCAAGACATATATAACAAGAAATGTAACTTTTGTATCTGATAAGGTCAGTCTCTGTATATTCAAAATAGGATAGATATACAGCTACTTTCTTTTAATTCAATGAATAGAAAGATTTGTTCTAATAGTGTTTGTGGACAGGATATTGTATCTGCATTTTGTACAATGAATAACCACTAATATAGCAATATGCATTGTATAAATTATTGAAACTGTGCTAGTAATCAGTTTTGAAACTGTCTTAGTGATACTTGATTCTCAATAAAATTATTTTTAAAAAAAGAATGGTAAAATAAATGTATTCAAAGCAAGGATAGCATTTTGAAGGGGGTTAATGGTAATTAACTCAAGCTAATAATTTTTTTAAATTTAAATGTTCACTGTAGTTTCTGACCACAGCTGTTCAAATAGAGCATGTTAATGATGTAACTACACAATAGTGAAGTGGGCACTTAAGGAGGAGAAGGAATTGGGATACAAGTAAGGAAACAAATGCACCTTGGTAGATATTTTAGCAGAGAGCACTAAAATAAATAAGCCTTCCTGGATATGGAGGTCCCTAACTTAGGTTACTGAGTGATTGGTAGAGATGTTGACTGTAATTTCTAAGTTATGAATACAACTAAATGAAAAGGCTGTGGATAAGGAGGCAAAAACATGGATTTGGGGGCAAGGGGGATGGCTCAGTAGAATAAGCATTTCCCTGGAAACCGCAAGGGTCTGAGTTCAATCCACAGTTCCACCAAAAACAAAACAAAACCCAGGGATTTGGTTTTAGACATTTGAACTCTAAGTACTTTGAAGCCATCAGCAGTAAGAGTGAATTTTATAGGACAGTTGTATTAGAAATTTAAATGCCAAAATCATCAATATATAGCTGAGAGCACTCCAGATCAATTTATAGAATGAACTGACAAACGTGTCAAGCAGAATACCAGCATTCAAAAGGAAGAAGTATTAACAAAAGGAATAAAGGAGAAAATGTCTGAAAAAATGAGAACCACCACCAAACAAAATGATGTCACCAAACTCAAGGAAATGAGAGATTTAAAAGGTAAACACAGAGGTAGAGTTTAATAGATCAATCACCACGTGATATTTATCCGTCATAAAACTCATCCAGAGAGCACATCTGCAGAACAGCCCAAGCAGAGATCATAGATTTATACCAATGCCCAGCTCTGGACAAAGACCATTTCTTAATTCTTCACTCACTCTGGGATTTAAATGGCTGCTAATGACTTAAAGCACTAGGTTTTCTAGGAATGAAGGAAGGAATAACGTGCTGAGTCAGACATTATTCAGCCAAGGTAAGTGAGCTTGGCAGGAGGGAGTGGACTTCAGAGGCTCTCCTGTAACACATAGCATCGCATTATTGCTCACTGGGTGGTAGCTCTTCCCTTCCAGATATAACCAGACAGTGGAGTCCTTTATTGTGTGCTGATCCTGCTCACAACAGTTGCTAGTTGTTTATGGGTCCACAGCCAGAAAGACCGCAGTGCAGCCAGACTCCTTCCACATGAGGCACTAAGCACGCTGTTGCGTGCTTGGCACGGGTGTTCACAATTTGCACAGTCTGTTGTAATTTTCCTCCTATATTCCCAATCACACTGCAGATTTTGCTCAAAATTATCTACCTCTTTCCAAGGCTGTCTCTCTGTACTACCTATTTTTCTCAATCTTACCCCATTTTATGCATGTAAAAGCTCAGGCACAGATAAGTGGATTGTCCAGGATAGCACAAGTAAGTAGTACAAGAAAAAGTCCAATTCAAGTGCTATGGTATCCAAACCAACTATTCTACACTTGAATCTTGCTTCCAACTAAACTATGGTATTTTTTAAAATGTGTGATCCTCTGCTTAATGTAATAGGAAGGTTTCCTCCAGCACATGCTGCTTGAATTAACCCACTTCACCTCACTTTTCCATTTTCCATATATATCAAGCCCCACAGTTTAATAAGATAAACGATGCAAAGTTTATTATAATACCTAATTTTTAAGACCTTTTTGTTTAATGTTCAAAGAACTTTTTGAGATGCTAAGTCTCTGTCTTTGTCTCTGTGTCTGTCTATCTGTCTGTGAGTCGCCCTGCTTATCACTGTTCTCCTCCCTCTTCATTTTCTCTCTTTCTTACTGACTGATAGCATTTGTTAATTTTTGTACCATCAATATTCTCACTATAGTTTATTTCCAGGAACCAACACCACATTCACCTACTTGTCTGTTCCTAAATTTCTATAATTTTAATCATCTGTTTTAATTCTATCCTTAGTGATTTTATACAACATACTTAGTACTTCTGAAAGAAAACATAGAAAGAAAATTCTATTTACTAGTCTCCATTTTACAGATCTGGAAACTGAAGCACAAAGAGATTAAGTGGCTCTCCCAAGGTCAAACAGTTACCAATGGCAGAGTGAGGACCCAGACAAGGTGTGCAGTACCAGCCCCTGCTCTTTTCTATTGTGCTACAAGTGCTAGTCTCCCAACCACTGGCTTGTCCCTTCAGCTCCATCATCAACGTGTTAAAGAAAAAAAAGAAGAGGGGTCAGGGAGATACTCAGTGGAATAAGTAGTTCCCTGGCAAGCACAAGTGCCTGAGTTCAATCCCTTGTTCAAGAAGAAGAACGAGGAGGAGGAGGAGGAGGAGGAGGAAGAGGAGAAGAAGGAGAAGGAGAAGGAGGAGGAGGAGGAGGAGGAGGAGGAGAAGGAGAAGAAGAAGAAGAAGAAGAAGAAGAAGAAGAAGAAGAAGAAGAAGAAGAAGAAGAAGAAGAAGAAGAAGAAGAAGAAGAAGAAGAAGAAGAAGAAAAGTTTTATCAATTCCTCTCAACTTTCTTTGCCTGGTTGTCCAGGCCCCCATCCTTCCCTCCCATCAGAATGTCCCTGATGAACCTCTCATTCTATAGTAAACAGTTAATTATATTCTCCTGCTCCAATTCCAACATTGGGCTATTTCAGAGGGCATAAAGGACACACACCTGCTTTTGCTGCTCACATCCTCCGTGGTCAGCTCCACAGCCTTTTTAGGCTTCCTTCCAGTTGCCCTGCAAACTTTGTCTGTTTCAGTTTTACCAAATTAATGCTGTTTCTTCAAACAGGATGTGCTCTGTTACTTCCAGTCAATACTAATCTCACCATCTTTCAAGTTTCTATACAAATAAGTCTTGCTTTTTTCAAAACACAGTCTTACTATGCTTCTCAGACTTCTAGTGATCCTCCTGTCTCAGCCTCCCCAACACTATGACAGGTGTGCGCCACCACTCCTGGGCCTGAACAGAATGCAGTACAGGTAATCAAACTTGGCTCTCCCAAGTTTGAAAGGCAGGCACTTAGATCACCAAACTATCTCACCAGCCACAAATGAACCTTTGAAGGCAGGGGCTGTGAAAGATCCCTCTTTTATTTTTTTAATTTTTTATTCATTTTAATGACAAAAGAAAATTGCAATGAAACAGTTTTAAAACAGGCTAGTAGGACAGTTACAATAATTAATACATTGTATATTGTCTTCATACTAGCTATTCAAAGGACAAGATGCAAACATGATATCTTGTCTAAACACTATTAGTACAAACTTTTCTTCTCACTGAACTAAGAGAAAGTAACTATATATCTCTCCTATTTTGTGTATATACATATACATGTGTGTGTGTGTGTGTGTGTGTGTGTGTGTGTACAAAATGGTCTTTTATTTATATTCCCCTTTTTTGTGTTGTTTTATCAGAGATAGGTGTTCCATTGTTGTAAGAAAAGCTATATTTGGAGAAGTCTTTAAAGGACCTTTTCATACTTCATACCAGTTCAAATACTGTAGGTACTTGAATTCATCAAAATAACCCAATATAGTCCAATAGTCTATAATTATAGTGGGTTGTTAGCAGAATTGACAATTGTCAGAAGTTGTTGACTTGACCCTTATATAGCTCAGCATATTAGTATGGCATTATTTTTTTACTTTGTAGTTATACTTTTCCCCTGGATGTTTAAGACCAAATTAAAGCAAGATCTATATAACTAAAAATGTAACTTTTATATCTGACAAGGTCAGTCAAATCCCCCCAGGATTTACCCTGAAATGATGTACAGCACCTTGTAGATCTTCTGTCAGTGTCAGTCATGTGGATGAGTCATGGCCATTGCTTCATCAATTTGCTCTCTGTGAAAGTCTGAGAGAATTTTTTTCTAAGTGACTCTCCTTAGGCACATTATACATTGTACATCACTTTCCTCTATGGCCCCATAAACTCCTTGATCAGAAAATTTGGAACACAACTTAGTTACAGGTTGACACAGCAGAGGGTCTCTTATGTCCTGAGTTCTCACTGACCTTGAAGGGCTAGGGCCACATTATTGACTATCCTTGTGGCCCATCTATTTCTCTAATCTTTGGTCTGCAAACTTTGGTTGTTAAACATCCAGAAGAGAAGTCTAATGATATTATTACCCTGTAACAGAGGCAGTTGAGCTTACCATCATTATCTGTCTGAATATCAAACACCTTAGATATAACATTAAACTGCTATTTTCCAAAAACCATGGGTATTCTCAACTTTAAATCCCCCACAGCATGTAAAAAAAAAAAAAAAAAAAAAAAAAACAATTACACATTTTACACAGAAATTCAGAAATCAAACTATCTTCTACATTGTAGCTGGATTCCTCTTTTACATTTCTTCCAGAGAAGCCAGAAGAGTGTCCTGCTGATGGCAGAAGGAGAATAAATCTAGCAATTTTAATGTGAAATGATAACACTGAAAATCTGAGCTTGGTGTAAACTGAGTGTCACCTGTCTTCTGCCACAGCACATTGAGCACTGTCATTTCTTGTGGACAAGATTGCCACCCACCTCAATCAACTGGGTACACCCTTAGCAGGGAGCAATTGGTAAAGGCACTTTGGAAAGAACATCACAACGTGTGCTGTGGCCACAAGGGGGCAGGCTTGAGGGCGACAAAAGCTGACCTGTAGGTGTCCTTTTTTAGGTCCACCTTGGTCCTGCCGTCCTTCACTAGCCAGGGCCGGTGATGATGCCTTTCACTGCAGTATCCTCACGTTGATTACAGACACAGAGGACTTCAACTTAGAAGAAAGGTAGGCTCTTCCACCTCATGAACTTAAAGCCCCATTTTCCCTCCTTTCCACCAGTTCACCCACTTTCTTTTTCCCTTTCGTGTCATTTTAAAGCCTTCAAAAGACAACAGAGCTACATGCCCACCCTCCTAAGGTCTCTGTCCAATTACTTGAAAGTTCTGTGCTCCCTACCTTGATGATCAAATGAGTAGAGTTGAGGCAGTGCTCCAGAGGACTCTAGACATGATGAAGGTAAGGCTCTGGCACTTTTCTTGATACAGCAGAGAAACGAAAGCAATACCCTCACTTCAATTGTGTGCACACCCACAGGCACTGTCCTGAATTAATGAAGGACAGGATATCTCAACAGTCAGCTAACCAGCAATGGGGGCTGGATACTTCGTTAGTGTATGGACAATATTATACACTGTAGGATACATAGAGGCATTCTTTACCTATTTCCACTAGATACCAGTGGTATTCCTTCCCTCTGTTCTGACAACTAAAAATATCTCTCCTATTGTCAAGTGTGCCTTGGATGACAAGGGCACCCTGATTGAGAATTTGTGCCAGAGCTTTCCTGGCACAAATTAGCACATAAATAGCCCTTGGAAAGCTGAGGTTCCAGGGGTCTCTGTTCTGATCCTCTCATTAGCAGCCTACAGTTAGCTGTGTATCATCTTTGGGTTTGGCCTGCTTATCTCAGCCCTGACATATGTATGTTCCTGGACAGTAGTGTCCAGACTGAGTATCAAGGATTTCCTCTGTGACACTGACAGTAATGACAATCACCGAGGGTGAACAGAGGGTAAGAGAAATTGTTAAATTGGATACAATTCCTTTGAAGAGATGCATGCCTCTGACCCAGGGCCAAGAAATGAAGAAAAATAGGAAACAAGATCAATCACAAGGTTGTTTTGCTAATTACCCTATATTTTCTTTGTAGAGAATAGTTTTGGAACAATTTCATTTCGTGGATCTGTGCCCTAAATTTGAACAGTAGCAGAAGACAACCTCTTCAACTACTTTAAGAAAATCCTTCAAAGGGTCAAAATGATATCTTGGGATATAGATGATGTCTTAGTTACTCTTATCATTGCTCATACAAATTACCAGATACCAAAGTTAAAGGAGGAAAAGTTTATTATAGCTCACAGTTTGTAGAGGTTTCAGTCTATAATTGGCTGGCTCCAAGGCAGGGTGGCACATGGAACATGGCAGAAAGACAACAGCTCATGTATGCAGAAGACAAAAAAAACAATGAGTGGGAGAGGGAGAGAAGAAGAAGGAGAAGAAGAAAAAGAAGAAGAAGAAAGAAGAAGAAGAAAGAAGGAGGAGGAAGAGGAGGAGGAAGAGGAGGAGGAGGAGAAGAGAGGTGCTTGGGGGACATCTAAACACAAGATATATATAGATATAGATATAGATATAGATATAGATATAGATATAGATATAGATATAGATATATCTCCTTCCATTGACAAATTCTCATCCTCTTCAACTGTCATACATGCAAATATTTTATACTCAGATTTCCCTTTTCCCTTTTGAAGGGCTTAATATATTTCTGGATTAAAATAAAATATCTTGTCAGCAAATAATACAGAAATTGTTTGCAAATCTTCCAATAACTTGTTTTTCTGTAAAATGCAGCAGTACAAGTTTATATTATATTGGTATTGAAAATGTTTCTTTATGAAGCTTTTGCTTTGGTGTTTAATGGCCTAAAGTTCCATATGTTTCTTACTAAAAAGCCATGTAAAAACCTGCATTAATAAACTGAACTCAAAGAAAAGCTGCCCCAGGACAGCTCTAACTAAGCCTATTTATGGGCTTGCCAACAATTTCAAGATTGTTTTAATGAAAAAAATTTATGTTCCTATCTTTCTGGACCACAACACTCCAATTCCCTCTACCCCATCACCCACACATTCTCAGACTCAACTAATTCTCCAGCATCCTACTGCAGGGCTCACTGATAGCTTGGCTAGTAGTTCACCCCAAAGCCCATACATATGCACATCCATGCCCTGGCACACATACACAGAAGGGCCACTTGCAAACCCTCACCTGATTACATTTTCTGGTACCACAACACCATCCCCAAGCCCACTCCATTCTCCTTGAGGGCCACACTTGGCAGAGTGAGTGGGGGAGACCCCAAAGCCCAGTAAGTTCAAAAGAAAAAATTCCTTCAAGCCCAGGCTAAGGAAGCATGAGCCTTTTTCCACATTTAAAGTGTCTCAGTCTGTTGGAAGGGAAAGAGCAGAATGTGACCTCTGCAGCTGGTATTCAGCGTTCTGTGTCGTAAATGCTTCTTTATTTGTTGGTCACAGCTAATTCTTTAACAGTGAGATTCATTTTTTGTTGATTTGCTTAGCACAATGTCAGCTTTATCAAATAAGCTTTTAGTCTATATGTGTTGCTTAAATTGATCATTTACAAAACCCAGCTTGGTCACACACTGGCTCTAAGTTGAAAATAAATGTTTGTTGATTAAGTGGATGGATGGAGAAATCAGGTGCCACAGGTAGCTACTGTAACAGTTAATAATGGTAGTCACTGCCTTTGCATTGCGATAGCAAGATACCTTAGATTGTATGCTTTATAAAAAGCAGAAAATTTATTTCTCAAGTTTCTGGGGATGGGGAAGTTCAGCACCAAGAGACCACCACGTTTAGAGTCTGCTGAGGGCTTAGTTTCCACTTCTGCAACAGCACCCTGGATGCTGCGTCTGCATCACCATGAGCGCATGCATCGGAAGGGATGAAACAAGAAAAGGAGCCCTCCCCCCGCCCTCCGAGCTTTCTGTGAGGGGTCCCATCTCCAGGAGCTCCACTCTTGAGGCCTAGTAACCTTTCAGTCTTCCCCTTTCTAGTGCTACACTTGGGATGAAGTTTCTACATAAAATCTGAAATAGACACAAACACTCTGACCATGGGGCTGGGGAGAATAAGCACTTGCTTGTCAAGTACAGGGTCCTGAATACAATCCCTGTTACAGCAAAAAAGAACAATCACATTTATTTATTTATTTATTTATTTATTTTTATTTATTTATTTGGTAGAGGATCTCGCTATGCAGTTCAGATTGTAGTGATCCTCCTGTCTCAGTCACCCCAGTGCTGGGATTACAGGTGTGTGCCACCATGCCAGCTTTCCGTGGCCTGCATAGTGACCCTGGGTTCTGGGGCATGCACAGCAGGCTGTACTGGGAATCGAACCCAAGTCCTTGTGCTTGCCAGGCAGGTTCTTAGACTACTGAGTTATCTCCACAGTCCTATTTTTATTTTTAATATTTGGATAAGGTGCAATCACAAAATTCAATGAAATGAGTAAAAGGAAAAAAGAAAAAATGAAGTGAAAAAATATACACATGTACACACCAGATAGCTTTTTGTTCTTTTTAATGTTTTGACCAATTTTTTATGCTTGTATCTGGTAATCTGAACAACTAGTTTGAAGACAACAATATGCAACATAGCAATCATTGTTATATTCCTGTCATTTTGTTTAGTGAAATTCTGCATCATTTCTAATTTTTTATTATTTTTTATTCTCTTTAAAAAATAAAAAATACAATGAATGTTTAAAAATTTTTAAAAGTATTACAATAAAAGACATATCACCAGTAATCCCCTTCAAACATTGAATTTCCTTCACTTCAGTGTTTCATGCCATCATTTTTGCCATTTTCTGAAGTACTCCGTGAAGTCCTTTCTGGGGTGTCCTAAGTTGTGCTGTCCTGGCTGCTTCTGTGCCCTCAATTATTCAAAATTCTTACATTTCATGGTCATTTTGACTTGGGGGAAGAGCCAGAAGCCTAGCAATACCGGATCTGCTGAATACAGTGGATGAAGATAGACTCTCATATTTTCATTTGACAGAAATGACAAGGTGAGATAGAAAAACTACAGTGATCACACAATGAAGGTTTTTCTTTCACAGTAGAAGTAAAAACCACTTTGCCACCTACCCCATACTTGAACGTAGGATCACTGCTGCCCTTCTTGTCCAGGTGTCATCACCTGTTGTGACACCACCATAAGCCATCCAAGTGGAGGTGCACTGCAAGCCTTTCTCCCCATCCTTAGAGAGACCACAGAGGAAGAGGCACTCTGACGTGGAGGAAACTGGAAAAGCTTGGGCAATGTCTATTGATCATGTGTTCAATGTCTTCCTTCTTGACTTTTTTCTTCAGCTTTATTTCCCTTCTGACTTGTACTATATTTGTTTTTCAGAAATGCTAACCTGTTGCAACGAGAATATCTGCATTACCTCATCACAGTTCTTTAAGCAGAAGACCCTGCTTAGATGAACTGCGGTCATGGAACCTGAGCAGGTGATCTTGTCACGGGATGGGGTGGGAAGTTGAGACACTGGGCTGTGGTTGGGTGTGATATCTCTTCTCACCTGGAGTCATTTCCTAATGAGCTCTTGAGGCAACCCCCTCTATCTCTTGGATATTCTTGAGCCCTTCCCCTCCTTTTTAAACATCTTCATGTATGGAGAATAAAAGACTAGCACCTTAAGACTACAATGTTAAATGAAATAAATGAGATGCACAACAGTGAATATAATCTTCTGTAGGTACAGAGTCAAAACAATGGCTAACACATATGAAGGCAAACGCTGGCCTATAGAGAAAGAATGTGCAGAAATCAGAAGGTTGCAACAAAAGAAAGAAGCTAGCTAAAGAGCAGGGAGCTTAGCACTTCCCAGACCAGAACTGCATGCACAGAGACTGAATAACCTGATCAGAGATGCTATGGGGAGAAACTCCCACGTTGAATTATTTCTTGCCATATTTAATCAAGCTGAATGAATCTCCACTCTTTGTTCTACATCAGGCTGAATGAGTCCAATACTCTATCAGGTTGATTCCTGTCTGAAAAGATAGGACTTGGTTAGGATGGAAAACACCTTTCAATCAAGCGTTGTTCTCCTGGCTCCCTTGTCTTGTCCAGCCACATTTATTTATTTCTTCTCCTTTTATCATTAGACTAGTTTCTTTCTCTCTCTCTCTGGTTTTCATCTACATGAAAAGGTTCTGACCCTTGACTTCTCTTGACTCCTGGTTTCTGCACATGGTCTGATTTTTTTTTTTTTTTGGTCTGCTGGGTGTCTGAATTTCTTCTTTGCCTTGATCTTAATTTATAGTTGCATTCAATTCCTGAATACCTGGAAATCTGCTAAAATGATTAAATGAGATCAAAATCCTATTTCTCATTCCCTGCCACATGTTGAACAAGGTGCTCTTTCCTCTAAGCTTTGTTTTGCTCAAGCAATGAATGAATAATTTTAGGGCCCCTGGATGGGGAGTTGGCATATGGTTTGTGCCAAAAATTTGAATTACAATTATGATTTCATAAAGACCCTAGTCAGTTTGTACCATCAGGTCCCAGATTCCTAGTTTTCTCTATGTTACAATGTGTGAATCACTATCCTAAAACAAATGAAATCTTAATTAGATGTTCTCTTATTTAACAGAATGAATATTTTCCAGGTAATTTGGTTATAAACATCTTTCCATAAGCTGAGTCCTCACTTCCCACCAAACAGCTTCATAAAGCTGAAAACATAGTTCTCTCAAAAGCATTTGGGATTCTGAAAATAATGAAGCTGAACATCAGAATTAAAAAAATAGTAAGAAATGATAGTGTCTCAGAAAGATAGCATCTATATTCAAAACAATTCCACACTGCTTTCACACAGCTTCAACAGGGAAAAGACAGCAAGTATGAAGCCTGCAGACGCCCTCCATCTGTGCGGTTCAATCCCTTAGAATCAATGTGTGACTAAATTCATGAATTTGTGTGTTTAGAAGTCTATCCAGCAAAGTGAGATCATTTGTCAGTGTTGCAAAATCACCACTCACTACTATGTTTAGCATTATTATTCTGTCTCAGGACAGCCAACTTAAAGAGAACCAGATATCATATGAGTCCAGACCAGAGGGCCATGGAAATGTTTTTGATGAAAGAGGCCCAGTGCATTCTTGTTAGCCATTGGCTGTTTCCTGAAGACGTCCATCAGTGTAAAATTCACCAGACTCCTGGAAACAGGACTTGAACCAAACCTAACTCCAAATCAATATTCAAATAGAACTAAACCCCAGTGTTAAGGTTTCACTAAACCATGGACTTTCCCAGTGGTAGAAAAAAAATTACTTAAGCAGTCTGATTTGAAGCCAAAACTATATGTTTTATGAAATTATTGAATTGGAACAAAATCAGATTAAAATACTTCTTAAACTGAATTAAACTAAACAACTAAATTTTTATTTATTTTGCCTTGAACCCCTGGCGACAAATAAGGCTTACTTGGGGCATGAGACATTGATTCACTATTTATTTAGTTTATTTTAGATAATTTTCTTCTCAGTGACGATTTCCTTCTTTGTACAAAATAAATAATGATCCCAGCAGGAGGATTAGATAAAGTGAGTAAGCACTTATTGTTATCATGATCATCATCATCTGATCTACATCTTGTCCGGCAGACAAGGGGTCAACCTTTATGCTTTAAGTCCTCCAATATGTTTCCTCGCCACCAGAGGGCAGCAGAAAGGTATAAACTTGCTGGAGCTGATTATGGCACTCGGCCTATTTGTTAGGACAAGCATGAGGGCTTACTATGTGCCAAGCGTTCTAAGCACCTTATTGTGTTAATACACTTAATCCCTCAAACAATGTAATTTGGTAGTTTCTGCCGTTATTTACAGAGGGTAAATGAAGGAACTGAGGCAAAGAAATGTGTTCAAGGTCACGAAGGTAGCACACCACAGAGCCAGGATTTGAACCTAGATAGTCCAACTACAGAACCTTTACTCCTGACCTACTGCTATTGGCTGTCATCTGATACTCATTTTAGAGGCCACTAACCTGGGAGAGGCTCAAGTCTTAGCCGCGTTCGGAGGCACATGAAGCGCTGCACCCTGGATGACTTTCGAGAGTCTGTCCACAGTTTAGGACCCAGAGTAGAGAGACTCAATACTCGAGCCAGAGAAGTGAGATGTGGTCAACAGTAGTGTTAGGGAATAATTCAAGGCACACGCATCAACCAAGTGAATTAGGGGAAGGTTTGGTGGAGGGGGTGGAGATGAGTTTCCAGCATAAGTGTAGAAAAATGATCAGGACAGTTGCCCTTGACAAAAAAAAAAAAAAAAAAAAAAATGGTTACTGTCATGGTGACTGCATCCAACTGGCCCAATGGTCTGAACCTGCAGAACATCCTTGGGATTTAGAGAGCCAAGACTAGCAAGAAAACAGGGAGCTGACCCAGTTCCATTTTCACAGCAATTTCCATTTTTTGTTGTTTGCTTATTTTTAAAAATGAAAAAAAGAAAACCAAAAACCCTGCCGTCTTGGTCATCACAGGGCAGTCCCTGTCCACAGATAGCGGTCCATACTGACTTCCCAGCGTCTTCACTTCCCATGCCCTCTTCAGCACTTCGCTCTCTGCACTCGTCCCTTCCCTGAACCTCACCGCTCCAGGATCACCCGCTCTCTGCCTCTCCAGGGTCCCTCGCGCTCTGGCAGAAGCCACATCCAAGAGTTGTCGGGCACTTTCTTCAGATGCATCTATGCACAGCATTTAACACCATTGCTCACTCTTTCCTAAAGCCCCTTGCCACCACCGTGGCTTGGCATTTCTTGTTTGAACACTTTCAGTGCCAGACCTCTCAGAGGGAGTTTCTGCTCCCTCTGAATATGATTTTCAGTGTGCGCATTGGCTCCTTTTCCCACCATGTCTAGTCAAAAACAATGGAAAGACTGGGCTTGCAGTGCAGAGCGATGGTAGATCACGTGTCTGGCAGACACCAGGCCACAGCTTGCACCCCAGCAGTCAGTCAATTAATAAATCAAAGGCTTCTAACTGAGCCTCAAGCCTGGATTCCCCAATCCATCCTCAACACTGCTGCCAAGAGAGCATCTTAAAATACTAATCTGGTCTTGTCTCCCCTTTGCTTCCAATCATCATTCATTTAGTGGTTTCCCTTCCCACATCATGAAAATTATTTAGCATGACATTCAAGATTCCTCTTGGCTTCCTGTCTGCTTTTCCATATGGTTCTAGCAATGCCCCACACATGCCCTTAGTTTATGCACCAGGCACAGTCATCCAAATCCTCATAGCCTGTTTTCCTTTGAACCTCTCCATTTTTAGCCCAGTCATGTCCTTCAATATAGGCTCTGAACTCCTTTCCCCTGGACACTGATGCTGCTTTATCCCAAGAGTTCCAATACGTCGGAGCCATGGAACACTGTAAGTCATTCACAGCAGGGGTGTCCTGGGCAGACTCTGACTTCACTGGGTGAAGGAGCATGTGGAATTTAGCTGCCTCTCCACCAAACACAGATGCGTTCTATATGTTAGAGGAGGAAAATTGAGGTTTTTTAGAGAAAAGAAACATGGGAGAAAGATGAAACTGCCATGCTATGCTTGATACATTAAGACTTGAAATTGCAATCCCAACTTTGGGCTCTGCCTCATAGTTCATACAGATCTAAAGGATAGAAGTGATGCCGAAAGTCCTAAGATGTAAGTGGAGAGCGAGTCCTCATACTGATTTTCTTTCATTATCCATGAGAAGGCAAAGCAGCATGTTAACGAGAATCAGCGGGGCCAGGCTGCTGTGGGCCGGCAAGCAGCCCATGGGCCTGGCTTTTCTCTGCACCCACTGCTCACAGAACAAGCCTGACAGCTGCACATGGAGCTGAAACAGGGCTCTGAGTGGGTACCAGGACCTTAATATACTTCTCTCGAGAGTCCTGTAGACCGGATATTTTTGTTTTCTTGCCTCACCGTAAGGAGGAGCATCTGTTCATCTTGCCTCACTCTTGCTCACTAATTTAGTAGTAATTTAGTGCCTGAGCAAATGTGACTGTATGGCTTCCCTGTTTAGCACAACTTCAGAGAAATGCCACCATTGCTCTGATGTTCTGTGCTGCCGGAGTCCAGACTTGAGCCAGAGACCTGGAGAGTACTCGGTGGCAGCCACTCACTCGCAAGTTTTCTGCTTTGACTGGAAAGAAATAAATACATTTGCCTCTTGCATGGTCTACACCATGACCACAAGAAAGTCTTCAGATTTGGGGGTGAGGCTGGATGAAGGACAAAGTAGCGATAGCTTCTGCTCTCCTCCTGAACATCAGAAATGTGGGGTATTCATACTTTCCTGCTACACCTACCTCTAGTCCCCAGGGCAGCACCTAGGACTGCACATGGGGGCCTGATGCCCAACATTCAGGGTTCAAATTCTAGCTCTTCAGTTCTTAATCACGTGACTCTCAGACAAGCTCTTTAACCCCCAGAGTCCTCAGCACTCTCCATTTTAACATGCGGATAATAATACCTTCCTCAGAGACTTGCTCTAATGAGAAAATGCCTGTAAAATGCTTGGCACTGAGCCTAAATCAGCACTTTGTAAAAGTGAACTGTTATGATTTAAATTCTTAGAAATTGGATTGGCTTTCAAGAAGCTCCAAATCAACCCAAGCTCAGCATGCCTTCACATCTGGCCGAAAACATTTGGCAACCCTGGGATGCCTCCCACCACAGTAATGGCTGAGCATCATGTCAGCTGAGGAGAAAGAGCAGACCTGCACCCTGTGGCAGAAGGTAATCGCTCTCGCAATCACAAGCAATTTTTGCTACTGTCAGCATTGCTGAGCCAATGTTGATTTGGACGAGAAAACTGGATTACTCCAAGTATGTTCGTATATAAGCCAAGCTATCAACAGAATTCCAAATGTCCCCTCATCTAAGTGGTAAAGTAGCAAAGAAGCCAGAGATCCAGTTCAGCTGGTCTAGCACCCTACATCAACTGCAGCCTGCATCCCAAACATCAGATCAAAATGAAAAAGACATCACGAGAGAACTGCGCCAACTTTCCATGTGCAAGACTAAACAGAACTGGATTTTCAAATTTCAAACCAAGTTCTCAGGACATACCACTGGAAAATTTCTGTCTGAATTTTTTTCTCTAAAGTCAGAGGTCCATATTACAGCGTAAAGACTGTTTCCACGACAACTCTCTTAAGCCTAATCTCCACTCTGTAGCTATAGACTTTTCAGTAGAGAGGCACCAGTGGAGAAGATGAGTATGAAGAGGTGAATAAAGAGGCTTGGAAGGTTTCCCAGCTTTTATAACTAGAGCCCTTCTAAAGCAGTCTCTTAAGGAAGGTGCTAGAAAATGACTGCAAGAGCCTTTGCACTAATACTTGCAATGAAATGAAGAATGCATGGAAATAACAATAGCAGTAACGGCAAGTCTGAGCCTTCATTCAAACCTCAATAGCAGTGTGATGTAGAGAGATAGTGTAGTAGAAGGCACAGGACACATGCACATGTACATATATGTCCATATGTGAAGGCACATGTGTGCATCTGTATGCACATCTGGTCATCTTGGTAGTCACAGAACATTGGTTCCCGGAACCGGTGAAGACACCCAACTCTGTGAAGGCTCAGGCACATTATGTAACATGCAGACTACTGCACAGAACCTACACACTGTAGAGCATCTCCAGATTATTTATCATAGCTAATATAATGTAAATATCATAAAAATAGCTATTGTGTTCTATTTTTGGGAACTAAATAAAAAGTCTATTTATGTTCACACATTCAGTACATACACAACTTCTTTTTTATATTACCATTTCCA
This sequence comes from Ctenomys sociabilis, assembly GCA_004027165.1. NCBI lineage: Eukaryota > Metazoa > Chordata > Mammalia > Rodentia > Ctenomyidae > Ctenomys > Ctenomys sociabilis. Next base: position 29,680 of record PVKA01012082.1, on the reverse strand, counting down.
TGTAAGTTTAGTTGACTTCGCAGATATAAACTCATTGAAGGGCCAGCCAAATAGTTCAGCAGATTAAAGCACCTGCAAGCAGGCACAGGGGCCAAGGGTTCAATCCCCAGGGCTGCCTTACCAGCCCCGCCCCTAGGGTATGCTGAGATGGCAATTGAGACTGGGTATGGTGGCGTGCTCCTGGAATCCCAGCTGTTGGGAGGCTGCAAACAGGCGGATCACTACCAGTCTGATCTAGTAGTGAGACCCTGAACACCCTGTAGACCCTGATATGGAAGGCCAAATATATATGGATATCTTATGGTTCTTGTTTCCCTGAATGAATTTTTATCTTTATCAATCACTCTGTTTCCCTGACCCTGTCTCTGTCTGTCTCTCTTTCTCTCCCCCTGTCTCTCTCTCTCTCTCTCTCTCTCTCTCTCTCTCTCTCTCTCTCTCTCTCTCTCACACACACACACACACACACACACACACATTCTCTTTACAAGTTTAACCTGGATTTTATAGTCTACCTTGCAGTCAACTAGGAAGGAAAGATACATATAAAAATAAGAAGAATCCCCGTGAACTAGAGCCCTGAAAGCATAAACTGAAACCTGTGCACACTCCTGTTGCCTCTGACATTAATGGGATAGATAGGCCTCTTTATCTTGCCTCAGGAGTCAGAGCATCTCAGGGAAGACTGAGGGGAGTGTGGAGCAGTGGTGAACTAGCCACTGCCTCCCACCACTGCAGGAGTCTGCAGAACGGCTGCTCGCTTCAGCTCTCCCAGTTTCCTATCATCTTCCCCACAGCCTGCCTGTACTGAAAACACACACAAAAAAAACCTGGGAAATGTGGTTCTGCCATGGTGGCACCATGAAACTACCACAGGTAAACATCAGACCTCTCTGTCCCCTAGTACTGGATAACTCCTTTTTTATTACTTTTCTATTCTAAATTATTGAAATGTGCATAGAATAGTTGTATTACCTCATCATATTATTTCATCATAGTATTTACTCAAGAAAAAGAATCAATAATTTCAAAATAATTTGAATATTCAGAATTCTCAGTTGAATTCTTTTTTTTTTTTTTTTTTTTTTTTTTCAGTACCAGGGATTGAACTCAGCCTGTGCTCGGCTGAATTCTTAATACTTAATAAAAGACTATTTCAGAGCCAGCCAGATAGTTCAGCACATCGGAGTGCCTGCTTAGGCAGATGCAGGGACTGGGGTTTGATCCTGGCATGCTGGATCGGCCCCACCCCTGGGATGCACTGGGATAGCAAATTAGACTGGTGGTCCACATCTGTAATCCCAGTGCTTGGGAGGTTGAAAACAGGAGGATCAATATAAGTCTGATCTGTGTAGTGAGACCCTGTAGACCCTGTATTAAATACAAGAAAGAAAGAGAGACAGAAAGAGAGAGAGAGAGAGAGAGAGAGAGAGAGAGAGAGAGAGAGAGAGAGAGAGAGAGAGAGAGAGAGAGAGAAGCAAGAAAAAAAGACAGAGTACTTCAAGGATGATAGCAAAAGTTAATCAAGACCTCTTCTGCCCTACACGTGTGCATGTAAACATGAACACACACCAATGTCTAGTCCTTAGGCATAATTCCACTGATTCAAGTTTTGCATATTTTCAATTTTCAATAATTGAAAGATCTTAACAAAGGTGTTCCATGTGAAGTGTGTGCTTACCTCACTGTCCACTCTGAGCATCTGTGGCCTTGAGACTGAGAGACCACTTTGCCTGACACCAAGTCATCTGGAATGTAACAAACTAGAGTTACTTGGCTGCTCTCTAAAGTTATGTATATCTCTTAACATATAGGTCAAGTGTGTTGGAAAATCAAAAGGTGAACACCTTTGGTTGATATCTTTATGATAGCCACTGTATTTGGGATGAATTGGTATTTATAGCAGCACAATTTGTGATAGCAAAATCTTGGAAACAACCAAGATGTCCATTACATGAGGAATGGTTGAAAAAGATGCGGTAAAGTTGCAATTTTAACCAACTCTTTAAAATGGGAGAGAGGAGTACCCAGCAATCACATGGTAATATTAAATATTTTTCAATTATATTTTTTAATAATTTGCAAGGTCTGGTACCATAAAAGCTTCATAATGTTTTTATTGAGACCACTAATCAATACAGGATGGAATTTTCAATATAACATAAGTTCAGGGTTGATAGAACTCTGGCCTTTTGCTGGGATATAAACCTGACTCCTTCTTGGGTATTGGAATAGTAAAACACAAGAGAACTTCCTAATGGAAATTAGACTATTCTCATTAAATTAAATGAGACCATTTAATGTGGGTGAAAGTGATTTAAAATTCACACACCTCCTGCAAATATGTTCTTGATTTACTTTTTAAAGACTAAAATAGGTTTAGTAAATATTGCCAGGTATAATAAATCATAAAACATTTAATACCGATTTGTCAAATGTAGTTTACATGAAAGAGCAGTTAACATTATTTATGCCAGAGTGAATAAAATGGCTGATATGCTAAGAGAGTTTTCAGCCAGTTAGGAACATGCAGTGAGAGAAATGTTGTTTTGGGTGGTACATTGGTTATAGAAATTACACAACACTACATTAGACCCCAAAGTGCTTGGCATCTGGACATTGTACCCAATCCATAAGTTTAGGTAGAATACGAGGACTTCTGTTAAAAGCAGCTCAATTTCAATTATATTAGCCAACCAAAATCAGCATTTCTTATTTGATTTTACCCATCACAGCACAGATGGCCACCATCCATCACAAAGGCCACTAAAACTATTGACCTAAACCTACTCTCCCAAAGCTATCATTCAATCTTGTACTTTTTTGTTCTTGTCTCTCTTTTTCTTTTATTTCCTTTTTTCAAAAATTGCTTTAAAGATAGTACAATAATAATGACATGACATTAGAAATGGTGCACATTTTGAGGATCAACATGACAAGTATTTCAAGCACGGTTACAGTATTACATATTGCTATTCTCAATGTAGATGCTTAGTTCACAGATATCAACATAGAGAATTAGTCACAGTGAGAATTCTACCTACTAATAGCTATTTTAAAAAACCTGATGGAACTTCTAAGAACCACTGACTTATTATATATATATAGTTTTTCCCCTACCTTATTTCCTAATTTTTCTCCTTTGTCTCTCATTGTTGTTAATAAGTTCTGTTACTTTTCACTTAATGGTGTCTATTACCTTTCAGTATTATTTCTTCTTTGGAGTTCTTATACTAGGGAGACTATATGATATTTACACATGTGAGTATGGTTTATTTCACTTATGAGTACATCTTCAAGTGGCATCCACTTAAATATGAAGGCTTTGAGTTTATCATTCTTTATACCTTAGTAATACTTCACTGCATAAAAATACCGCATCTTTTTCAACCATTCCTCATGTGATGGACATCTTGGTTGTTTCCAAGATTTTGCTATCACAAATTGTGCTGCTATAAACATAGGTACACATATATCACTATGATATAATGTTTTCAGTTCCTCTGAGAAAATTCCCAGTAGGAGGATAACTGGATTGAATGGAATTTCCAGTCCTAGTTTATTAAGGAGTCTCCACACTGATTTCCATAATGGTTGCACCAGTCTACATTCCCACCAGCAGTGCAGAAGGGTTCCTTTTTCCTCACAGTCTTTCCAACATTTGTTATTGGTTGATATCTTTATGATAGCCACTCTATTTGGGATGAGTTGGTATCTCTTTCAATTTTAAATAATGTTAGAGAAATAAGTAGCAATGAGACAGTTTCAAAACACATTAGTAAGAAAGTTACAATAATTAATACATTGCATATTGTTGTCTTTGTAGTAATTATTCATAGTACAAATGCAGACATGATAACATTATCTAAACACTATTCAAAATTTTTTCTCATTAACTGAAAGTAGCTGTGTATCTATTCTATTTTGTATATACAGATATACAATTTTTCACTCTCAATGGACCTTCATTTATATCCCCCTTTTTTGTTTATTTTGTCAGAGATGTGTATTCCATTGCTCTTCATATAATATAGGTGCATGAATCAGCAAAGTAATCCAATATACTCCAGTAGTCCATAATAGCAGTCAGTTATTGACATAACTGACAATGTCAGAAGTTGTTGACTTGAGCCTTTTACAATCAACATATTAATATGGCTTTACTTTTTATACCTACTTTTTATACTTTTCTGCTGGATGGTCAGACCAAGATAAAGGAAGACCTATATAACAAGAAATTCAACTTTTAAATATGATAAGATGAATCAAATCCCCTCGACATACCCTGAAACCCTGTACAGCATTTTGTAGATCTTTTGTCAGTGTCAGCCATGTGGATGAGTCATGGCCATTGCTTGAACAATTTGCTCTCTGTGAAAGCCTGAGCGAATGTCTTCTCTCCAGGTGACTCTCCTTAGGCACACTCTACACTGTTGATCACTTTATTCTGTGGCTCCATAGTCTTCCTGGAGAGAAACACTGGGATGCCACTGAGTTATGGGATGTTGCAGTACAGGTTCTTCTATATCCTGAGTCCTCACTGACCTTGAAGGGATAGGGCAAAATGTTGGCTATACTTGTAGCCCTTCTTTTTCTCTAACTTTTTTGTCTGCAAACTTAAGTTGTTAACCGTCCAGAAGAGAAACTTAATGATATTATTACCCTAGACCATAGGGTGTTGAGCTTAGAGTCAGTATCTGTCTGAATATCAAATATCTTAGACATAACATAGAACAGGTATTTTCCATCAAACATTGATATGCTAAACTTTAAATCCATATAGAGTGTGAAGGAAAATAAAAATAAAAAATATTTTAAAAAATAAACAATTACCATTTTTTACACAGAAGTTTAGAAATCTAACCATATACAACAGATATGCAGGCCAGTCCTATTACATTTTTTTCTTGTCTCTTGTTTTCATTTATGACTTTTTTTAAACAAACATTAACTTGAGAGAGTTTAACAGTGATTGATATGACATTAGAAGTAGAGTGCTTTTAGAAGACCAGAATGACAGGGATTCCAAGCATGGCTCTAGTATTACCCATTGCTATCTTCAGTGCAGTTTTTTAGACCACAGGTATCAGCAAGCATAGTAAATCAGGGTGAGAATCCTACCAACTAGCTGCTAGTTTCAAAAACCTGATGGAGATTCTTAGGATCATTGCCTTACCCATTGTGTACATATAACTGCATGGCTTTGCCTCTGCCATGTTCCTTAGCTCTTCTCCTTGCTCACTCTTCATTGTCTAGTCTTCAAGTTCTCACTTTCTTTTCAATTGTATTATACCTTTCTACTTGTATTTTTTTTGAGTTCTTATACTAGGGAGACTATATGATATTTACACATGTGGGTGTGGTTTATTTCACTTCTGAGTATATCTTCAAGTGGCATCCACTTAAATACGAAGGCTTTGAGTTTATCATTCTTTACAGCTGAGTAACACTCCATTGTATAAAAATACAACATCTTTTTTATCCATTCCTCAGGTGATGAGCATCTTGGTTGTTTCCAAGATTTGGCTATCACAAACTGTGCTGCTATAAACATAGGTACACATATATCACTATGATATGACGTTTTCAGTTCCTCTGGGAAAATTTCCAGTAGGGGAATAGCTGGTTTAAATGGGATTTCCAGTCCTAGTTTTTTAAGGAGTCTCCACACTAATTTCCATAATGGTTGCACCAGTCTACATTCCCACCAGCAGTGGAGAAGGGTTTCTTTTTCCTCACAGCCTCTCCAACATTTGTTGTTAGTTGATTTTCTTATGATAGCCATTCTTTCTGAGGTGAGATGGAATCTCAGTGTTGCTTTAATTTGCATTTCACAGATGGCTAGTGCTGTGAAGCATTTTTCATGTAATTATTAGCTTCTAGAAATTCTTCCTCTGAGAAGTGTGTGTTATTCTCGGATGCTCATGTTTGGATTGGGTCTTTAAATTTAGGGACCCTAATGTTTTTTAGTTCTTTATGAATTCTAGAGAGACCTTGGTCTGAGTGCTTAGTAGTTAAGATTTACTCAAAATGTGTGCTTTGTCTTTTCATTCTGTTGGTAGTTTCTTTTGATGTGGAGAAACTTATCAGTAAGAGAAGGCCCCAGATGTTGATTGTTTCAAGTATTTCACATGCACTTTCCTTTTCGTTTGTGAAATGTTTGCCTACCCCTGCATCTTCAAGATTTTCACCTACTTTCTCTTCCTGTAGATTTAGTATTTCTTTTTTAATGTTTACATATTTAATGACTTTAGTTTAGTGCACAATGATAGACTCAGTTCTAGTTATAATTTTTGGCATGCAGAGAGAAAGTTTTTTCAGCACCATTTGTTAAAGAGGCTCTCTTACTTCCAGTGAACATGTTTGGCCACTTTGTCAAAGGTAAGATGGCTGAGCGTGTTTATAGCTGTATCTGCATTTCCTAATGTATCCCACTGATTCTCAGTTCTATTTGCTTTTGCCAGTATCATGCTGAATCTATCACAGTACCTTTGTAGTATAATGTCAAGTCAGGGATTGTAATGCCTATTGCCTTGTCTTTGTTTCCCAGGATTGACCTTTATATTCTAGGTCTTTTCTAGTTCTAAATAAATTTTAGGAATGATTTCTCTGGATCTGTGAGGTATGTTGGTGATGTATCAATGGGAATTGCATTAAATCTTTATAACAATTTTGGAAGCATGGCCGTTATCACAATATTGGTTCTTCATCTCCAGGAGTAAGGAATAGATTTCCATTTTCTGAAATCTTCTAAGATCTTTTTACAGACTAGTGTAATTTTCATTGAATAAAACTTTTACTTCCTTTGTCAGATAATGCCTAAGTATTTCACTTTTCACACTGCTATTGTAACTGCTATTTTTTCTCTAATTTCTCTCTCACTGTGTTTGCTGTTCTGTGGTGAAGAAGGCTATTGACTTATAGGTATTGATTTTGTATGTTGGTATGCTACTGAATTTCTTTATTAATTTGGTTCTTCAAGGTAGAGTCTCATTTCAATTGAAAATAATGACAGTTTAAATTCTTCTTTACATATTCATATTCCTTTTATTTCTCTCTCTTGTGTCTAATGGCTCTAATTAATGATTCCAGAACTATATTGAATAGGAGTAGTGATAGAGAACATCCTTGTCTTGTACCTGATCTGAGAATAAATGCTTTCAGGTTTTCCTCATTCAGAACTATATTCCATTTGGATTGTCATAGATGGCTTTTATCAGATTGAGGAAGAGGCTATCTATTCCAATTTTCTTTAAGACTATGATCATGAATAAGTGTTGAACTTTCTCAAAAGCTTTTTCTGCATCAATTGAGGTGATCACATGGTTTTTGGATTTGGTGCTATTGGTATACTGTATTAAATTTATAGATTTGCATATGTTGAAACACCCTTGCATCCCTGGGATGAGTCCTACCTGATTATGGTATATAATCTTCTTGATGATTTACTGTATTCTACTTGCTAAGATTTTATTGAGGATTTTTGCATCTATGTTCATGAGGGAGATTAGCCTGTAGTTTCCCTGGTTTTGGTATCAGCGTAATACTTGCCACTAAGAATGATTTGGGTAGTATTATTTCCTTTTCAATTTCTTTGAAGAGTTTAAGGAGTATTGGGATTATGTCTTCTGTAGATTTCTTGTAGTATTCAGCTGTGAATCCATCAGGAGCTGGGCTTTTCTCTGTTGGTAGGGCTTTTATTATTTTGAATTACATTGGATGTTGTCATAGCTATTGATGATCTGAATTACCACAAAGTTTGCAGTAATTTCATCCTTTGCATTCCTTATTGCTTGAATTTGAGTTAACTTTCCTTTTTTTGATAAAGTTAGCTAATGGCTTATCAATTTTATTTCATCTTTCCAAGCATCAGCTTTTTGGTTTAATTATTCTTTGCATTGTTTTCTTCATCTCAAGTGCATTAATTTTTGCTCTAACCTTTATGATTTCTTCTAATTCTTTGGGCTTTTCGTTTGGTTTGCTCTTTTTCTGACATTTGAGGTGCAACATTAGAGTATTTTTTTTTCATTGTGTTTTCCTAGTGTGTGAGTTCACAGGTACACATTTCCGTCTAAGAACTGCTTTCATTGCAGCCTATAAATTCTGATAAATTGTGCTTAGATTTTCATTCAATTGTAGATATTTGAATTTCTTGTTTAATTTCATCTGAGACCCATTATTTGCTGATGAGGGTGTCATTTAATTTCCAAGTATCTATGGGGTTTTGTGGCTTCTTTTGTTGTTTATTTCAAGTTTCGTTGCACTGTTGTCAAATAACATGCATGGGATAATTTCTGTTTTCTTGTTTATACTTAAGCATGACCTATTAACTAGTATGTAGTGTATTTTAGAAAATTATCCATGTGCTGCTGAAAAGAATGTGTATTCAGATGTGGTTGGGTAGAACACTCTGTATATGGAACATGTCCACTAAATCCATTTGTTCCAAGTTATGGTTCAGTTCTGCTACTTTTTTGCTAACTCTATACAACAGTTTGTAGATCCTTTGTGAATGTCAGCCATGTGGATGAGTCACAGCCATTGCTTGAGCAATTTGCTCTCTTTGAAAGCGTGAGAGAATGTTTTCTCTCCTTGTGACTCTCCTTAGGCATATTCTACATCATCAATCATATTCCTCTGTGGCCCCATAATCTAAAATTTGGGAAACAACTTAGTCACATGATGTTACAATATAGTATCTCTTATGTCCTGAGTCCTCACTGACCTTGAAAGACTATGGCCAAAATGTTGGCTGTCCTTTCAGCCCTTCTTTTTCTCTAATTTTTGGTTCACAAAGTTAGCCTGTTAACTCTCCATAAGAGAAGCTTATTATTATGCTGCAACATATGCAGTTGGGTTTAACCTAACTATATGTCTGAATACAACTGGGCATAACATGGAACAGGCATTTTCCATCAAGTATTGATATATTAAAGTTTAAGTCCCTGCAGACTATGAAGACAAAAATTTAAAAACATTTGAAAAAACATGAATAAACAATTATATAATTTTACGTAGAAATTAAGCAATTTTACCATATACAGCATTGCAGCAGGACAGATCTGTGGTTTTTTTCCTGTCTCTTGTTTTCAGTTACTGCCCTTTTTAAACAAACGTTTACTTGGGAGACAGTATGGCAGTAATTGGTATGTCATGACAAGCAGCATGTATTTAGAACATCAGAATGACAGGCATCCAAAGCATGACCTTACCATTACACATTGCTGTCTTCAGTGCATCTGCTTGTTCACATTTATGAGCATAGATGGTTAATCAGGGTGAGAATCCTACCAATTATCTGCTAGTTTTAAAAACATGCTGCAGATTCTCAGGACCCTTGCCTTATACATCTTATCCACATAAATTTATGGTTTTGCGCCTATAATTTTTCCCAGCTTTTCACCTTGCCTTCTCCTCATTGTCCAATCCTCAAATTCTTGCTTTCTTTTTAGGTGTGTTATACCTTTCTATTTGTATTTCTTTTTTGCATTCTTATATTAGGGAGATTGTATGATATTTACACATGTGCGTCAGTTTATTTCATGAGCATATCTTCAAGTGGCTTCCACTGAAATAGGAATTATAGCTGAATAATACTCTATTGTATAAAAATACTGCATCTTATTTATCCATTCCTCATGTGATGGACATCTTGGTTGTTTCCAAGATTTGGCTCTCGCAAATTGCATTGCTGTAAACATAGGTACACAAATATCACTATGATACAATATTTTCAGTTCCTCTGGGAAAATTCCCAGTGGGGGGATAGTTGGTTTGAATGGGATTTCCAATCCTAGTTTTTTAAGAAATCTCCACACTGTGATCTTTTTCCTGTCTCTTGATTTCCATCATGGTTGCACCAGTTTACACTCCCACCGCCAATGGAGGGTTAGATTTTCACCACAGCCTCTCCAAAATTTGTTGTTGGTTGATTTTTTTTGTTGGGAGAGACGGTATCTCAGTGTTGTTTTAATTTGCATTTTATGGATGACTAGTGATGTGGAGCATTTTTTCATATATTTATTTTTTTCTTTAATTTCATCCTCTGAGAATTGTGTGTTCATATCTGATGCCCATTTTTCGACTGGGTCTTTAAATTTGGGGGCCTTAATGTTTTTTACAAATTCTAGAGAGCAGACCTTTATGTGAGTGCTTACTAGTTAAGATTTTTTTCAAATTTGTGGGTTGTCTTTTCACTTTATTCGTAATTTCTTCTGACGTGCAAAAGCTTCTCAATAAGTGTTGACCCCAGTTGTTAATTCTTTCAAGTGTTATCTTTGATATTAGATTTCTGTTCATAAACTCTTTGCCTTACCCCTCTGTCTTCAACAATTTCTCCTACTTTCTTCAGGAGATTTAGTGTTGCTGTTTTAATTTTTGGATTGTTAATCCACTTTGGCTTTAGCTTAGTGCATGGTGATAGACCTGGGTCAAGTTTTAGCTTTCAGCAGGTAGAAAGCCAGGTTTTCCAGCAACATTTGTTAAAAAGGCTATCTTTCTTCCAGTAAGCGTGTTGGGCTGCTTTGTCGAAGATCAGGTGGCCGAGTGTGTTTGTAGAAGCGTCTGCATCTTCTGATCTATGTCATTGATCAACAGGTCTATTTTATAACCAGTGCCATGCTGATTCTATCACAGTACATTTGTAGTACAATTTCAAGTCAGGAATTGTAATCCCTCCTGCCTTGTCTTTATTGGTCATGATTGCCTTTGCTATTCTAGGTGTTTTCTGGTTCCAAATAAATTTTAAGAACGATTTCTCTACATCTGTGAGGAATATTGGTGGCAGTTTCATAGGGATTGCATTAAATCTGTACAGCTATTTTGTGAGTATGGCCATGTTCACAATGTTTGTTCTTCCTATCAAGGAGCAGGGAGTATCCTGCCATTTTCAGAAATCATCCACGATCTCTTTTTCAGAGTACTGTAATTTTCCATGAAAGGTCTTTAACTTCTCCAGTTAGATGAATTCCAAGGTGCTTCATTTTCCGTGGTGCTATTGTAAAAGTAATTGTTTCTCTAATTTCCTTCTCAGTGTGTTTGTTATCTGTGTAGATGAATGCTATTGACTTTTGGGGATTGACTTTTTATCCTGCTATGCTACTGAATTTGTATATCAATTCTAGTAGCTTCTTGGTGGAGGTTTTTTGGTGTCTTTTCAGTAAAGTATCATGGAATCTGCAAATAATGATAATTTAACTGCTTCTTACCTATTCTTATTCCTTTTATTTCTCTCTCGTGTCTAATGGTTCTAGATATTATTTACCAAACTATATTAAATAGGATGGGTGATAGAGGACATCCTTGTCTTGTACAAGATCTGAGAGTAAAAGAATTCAGTTTTTCCCCATGTAGAATTATGTTAGCTTTTGGGTTGTCATAGATGGTTTTTATCAGATTGAAGTAGAGGCCTTCTGTTCCAATTTTCTGTAGGACTTTCAACATGAACCAGTGTTGGACATTGTCAAAGCACTTTTCTGCATCAGTTCAGATGATTATGATGTTTTTAGAAGTTGCTCTATTGATATAGTGTAATACATTCATAGATTTTCAAATATTAAACCATTCTTGGATCACTGGGATGAATCCTACCAGATCATGGTGTATAATCTTCTTGATGGTTTTCTTTATTCTATTTGCTAGGATTTTATTGAGGATTTTGCATCTATGTTCATGAGGGAGAGTAGCCTGTAGTTCTCTTTTTTAGTTCTGTCTTTCCGTGGTTTTGGTATCAGTATAATAGTTGCTCCAGGAACTATTATTTGGGAGGACTGCTTCCTTTTCAATTTCACTGAAGAGTTTTAGGATTATAGGGATTTTATCTTCCATAAATTTCTTGTAGTATTCAGCTGTGAATCCGTCAGGACCTGGACATTTCTCTGTCAGTAGGCTTTTTATTACATTTCATATTTCATTGACTGTTACTGGATTACTGAAAGTTATTATATCTTCTTGATTCAGTTTTGCTAATTTGTACCTTTCTAGGAATCTGTCCATTTCTTCTGTTTCTTTCCCCTTTTTGATGAGGTTAGCTGGGTGCTTATCAAGTTTATTTCATCTTTCAAAGAACTAGCTTTTTGATTTGTTAATTCTTTGAACTGTTTTCTTTGTCTCAATTGAATTAATTTCTGCTCTAATCTTTATGATTTCTTTCTGTCTTTGGGCTCTGGGTTTGGTTTGCTCTTCTTTTCTAGATGTTGTAGGTGCAGCATTAGGGTGTTTATTTGTTCACATCCTGTTTTCCTAATGTATGAATTCACAGCTATGAATTTCCCTCTTAGAACTGCTTTAATCACATCCCATAGATTCCGGTAAGTTGTGCTTGAATTTTCATTGAATTGTAGATATTGTTGAATTTCTTATTTAATTTCATCTGTGATGCATTGGTTGCTGAGTAGGGTGTTGTTTAATTTCCACGTATTTATGGGTTTTTCTCTGTTTTCTTGTCTCATTTATTTCCAGTTTCATTGCCCTATGGTCAAGTAATATGCATGGGATAATTTCTGTTTTCTTGCATATACTTCAGCATGATCTATGGACCAGTATGTGGTCTATTTTATAAAATGCCCCATGTGCAGCTGAGAAAAAGTATATTCAGCTGTCATTGGGTGGAACACCCTTTATGTGTGCACTACGTACATTTGTTCCAAGCTCTGATTCAGTTCTGCTATTTCTTCGGTCATTTTTTGTCTGCTTGACCATCTTTTTGGGATAAGGGGGTGTTAAGGTCTCCTGTTAAGATTGTGGCATTGGATATTAGACTTTTCATGCCCATTAACATTTGTCTTATATAGATCGGTGCACCATGTTTGGTGTGTACATTTATGAGTGTAACCCCTTCCTCTTCAATTTTTCCCCTAAGCCGTATGTAGTGGCTTTCTTTATTTCATTTGATCATTCTTAGTTTGAAGTTGAGACTGAGAATAGGATTGCTAACCCTGCTTTTTTCTGAGGTGCTGGGTCACGTAATATTGTTTTCCACCCTTTGACTTAAAGTCTATGAATTTCTGTTGGAGTTAAGTGCGTTCTTGTATACAACATATTCTTGGATTGTGTTTCCTAATCAACTGTTCCCATCTATTTCTTTTAATTGGTAAATTGAGTTCATTTACATTGATGGTTTACGTGAGATGTATTGATTTACAATCAACATGTTATTTATCTGCTGTTGTTTACTCCTCTTTTCTTGTGTTTAATTGTTTACCCTCTTTAGGGGGTTCCTTGTGTTCTCAGTCCTGGAGTTCCAATCATTTTGGTCCCTCTCTAGAATATCTTTCAGTAGTCCGTGTAGGGTTGGCTTTGTGAACATGAAATTCTTTAGTTGTTCTTTGTCATGGAAGTATTTCACTTCTCCATCAAACTTCAAACAGAGTTTTACAGGGTACAGTAGTCTGGGCTGTAATTTGTTTTCATAGAGGACTTGAAATACTCTGCTCCATGCTCTTCTTGCCTTCATGGTTTGTGAAGAGAAGTTGGACATTATTCAGATGAGTTTTCCTTTGTGATCTGTTTCTTTTCTCTAGCAGCTTTCAGCATATTACTCTTGTACTGTATTCTTGGATCTTGACTCTTATATGTCTCTGTGTCTTTTTAATTGGGTTGAAGTCATTTGGAGTTCTGTATGCTTTAGTTACCTGAATGTCAGATTCTTTCGTCATATTTGAAAAGGTTTCTGCTATTACTTCTGCCCATATTCTTTTTATATCATATGTATTGATTCCTTCTTTCTCATTGATACCTATTAGTCTCACATTGTTCTTTGCATCGTTTTGGAGGTGATGAATTATTTTTTCCTGCATCCTAATTGTTTTTAAGAGATCCTTTCTTACCTTTTCAGTAGCTTCAAGATCTGAAACTCTATCTTCACTTTCACTCAAATGGTTTTCTAAGCTCATGATTGATATTTAAGTTCCTCTATATCTCTTTCACTCTGCTTCATGATATTTCTTTCCTGTATTGCTCATTGAGGGAATCTGTCATTTGTCTAATCTCCTCTATTTTTATCAATGTCTTCTTTAGAAACAGTTATTAATTCTTTTACTAAAGAGATTTTTCCTGATTAGTTTTCCTCCATATGTTTCTGCATTTGATTCTTTACTTCAGATGCTATTAATTCAGGCATTTCTTTTTTTTTATTGAAGGGATTAATTCTCACCTGAGTTCCTCTCTACCTTTCTGCTATTGCTTCTTTACTTCTGACACTAGTAATTCAGATATTTTGTTTGTTTGTTTGTTTCAGATATTAATTCTTATCTGAGCTCCTGTATACCTTTCTGCTGTTGTTTCTTTAATTCAGACACTATTAATTCATACATTTCAGCTGTGCTAGTGTCCTTTGCATTTTTTCTGAGTGGGCTTGAGGTCTGAGATTGCATTTTGCTCGTTGTCTTTGTCATCTTATATAGCACTGATCTTTGACCTTTGGTATAGAGCTTTGGTGCAGATATAATCTTAGCACTTACTGAAATTCTGATACTGATCTATTAACTTTAAGTTTATACAGTTGTGCCTGGCTTGGGTCTAGCCATTGTGTTCGGCTCCTACCTGTTGCAGCCCTTAGATGTGAACCTGTTGTACCCCTTTGGTGTGCTTGGGAGATGGGATCTGGATGGGCGGAATGGTCCCGAGGGTGCAGCAGATTGTCTCACTCATGGAGTGTGCCTGGGTTTTGGTCCTGAGTGTTCCCATGGGCAGGTGCATGGAAGCCAGAAGCACTCCCACACACTCACCGGGCCTGGGTTAGGGCTGGATCTGGAGTTCCTGAATGTGCGGGAAAAGTTCTCACTCACTCAGCGGGGTTGGGGAGGGCTCCAGAGGGGTCCTGAGGACACAGAAAAGGTTTTCACTCACTTGGTGTGCCTGGGTTTTGGTGCAGAGTCAACAGTAATCTAAACAATCAGGTTCTGTGATACATGATGTAGAGGACAAGCAAGACCTTGTGGAGAAAATCAGTCTATGAATTTCTTAATGAGTTAAGTGTGTTTCTTGTATACAGCATATTGTTGGATTTTGTTTTCTAATCCACTATGCCAGTCTGTTTATTTTAATTGGTGAATTGAGTCCATTTACATTGATGGTTATAACTGAGATGTATTGACTTATGATTGACATGTTATTTAACTGCTGTAGTATGCCTCTTTCTCCTGTGTTCAATTGTTTGTCCTGTTTGATGGGTTCTTTCCATTCTCTTTTGTGGAGTTGTTGTCATTTTTATCCCTCTCTAGAATACCTTTTAGTAGTCTGTGTACTATTGGCTTTGTCATGATGAAATTCTTTAATTGTTCTTTGTCATGGAAGTATTTCACTTCTCCATCAAACTTGAGAGTTTTGCAGGGTATATCAGTCTGGTTGGAATTTGTTTTCTCAAAAGACTTGAAGTACTTTGCTCCATGCTCTTCTTGACTTGATGCTTTGTGAACAGAAATCTGCCATTATTCTGATGGCTTTTACTTTAAATGGATCTGCTTCTTTTTTCTACTGGCTTTTAGTATATTGTTCTTTCTCTAGATTTCTTGGATCTTAGTTATTACATGTCTGGGTGTGTTTTTAATTGGGTTCATGTTATTTGGAGTTTTATGTGCTCAGTTTCCTGAATGTCTGTTTGTTTCTCCATATTTGGAAAGTTTTTCTTTTTATATCATTTGTATTACTCCTTTTTTCTCACTGTTGCCTATTAGTCCTACATTGCTCATTTTTGCAAATGTTGAATTATTATTTCCTGCATCCTAGTTTTTTAAAGAGATCTTTTCTTATTTTCACTGGATGCAACTGTGTCTTCAATGTCTGAAAGTCTATCTTCACTTTCATTCAATTGGTTTTGCCAGCTTGTGATGAAGTTTTAATTTCCTGTATATCTCTTCAAAACTGCTTCATGCATTCTATTTGTTTCCTATATTGCTCTTTCAAGGATTCCATCATTTTTCTATTCTCCTCTATTTTTTATTGATGTCTTGTTTAGAAGCACTTAGTAGTTCTTGCATTATAGTTATCATTTCTCTTTTTACTTCAGAGATTATTTCTTTTTTAATTTTTTATTAATTTAATGAGAAAAAATAACAATGAAACAGTTTCAAAACTGGTTAGTAGAAATGTTACAATAATTAATTCCTTGCATATTGTTGTCTTGTAGTAGTTATTCAGAGTACAAGAAATAGGATAAATATACAGCTACTTTCTCCTATTACAATAAGAAAGGTTTGTACTAATATTGTTTAGCTATAATGTCAGAGATTATTTATGATCTAATTTCTTCCATACCTTTCTGAAATTGATTTTTTACTTCTGAAGCTATTATTTCAGAGATTTCACTGTGTGACTTCCAATTTCCTCTATACTAATGTCTCCTGTATTTTTTCTGGGTGTACTTGGGCCTGAGAATATATTTTGCTCCTTCTCTCTGTCATTTTGCATAGCATTGTCCTCTTACCTTTGGTGTGGAGTTTTGGTGCAGTTATTTCCTTAGAAACTACTGATAATACTACCCAAGAGAGATTATGTGGTTAGGTAATTACAGTTTTGTATTTACTGAACTATAATTAGAAACACTAATAGTGTGTAATGAGATTTAGCAGTTCACAATCTTTTGTATCTAATAGGTTTGTATTTTAGATCATAAGAGCGAACATGACTGTATAGCTAACATATATTAAATTGGGAATTCATATCTAAATTAGTTAACCTAAATTCTGTCTGATCCCCTTCCCTTGGTGTGTATGGAGTCTTCCAGGCAGACCAGTTCATCCCTGTTACTTGTTGCCCCCTCTTTTAATAAAGAGAGAAAGAGAGAGGATGCTTTCATAGATAGTGATCTAGCAAAGTTTCTCAGTTTACTGGGTCTGAATCTACCAAGTTTGAATTTATCCATATGGATAAGTTTGAACTTATCCACATGGCTTGGGTCTGGCTGTTGTGCTCAGCTTTTTCCTACTGCAGCCAGTGTAAGTGCACCTACGGTACCACTCTGGCAAGATGTTCTGCTCCTGGATTAGGTGTAGATTCATGAAAGTGCCAAGGCACTAAGCCTCCATTTCTTCAGAAATCTAGGTAGATCATAGGAAAAAAGAGCAAAAGTTTGATTAGTGAGGTGTAATCCCCTAGCATGCCAATAAACTGACGTTGTAGAATAAAGTAAGACTTTGCTAGGAGAACAGGTTATTTTCTATTGTTTACTTCTTTGCTTTGCTGCCTTCTGCCCAAAATAAAACATTTCTTCTCTGTCACACCCCACTACCATGCTTTTTCTGGAGCCAGCCAGCTACAAACTGAGACTCCTGCAAACTATGAGCTTCCATAAACCTCTCTGTCTTCAACTTCAGGTGTTGCTGTTTTGTATTAGCAAGGACGAAATAGCTAAGACAGGATTCTTTCATCTCCAAAGTTATGAACTTCAACAGGAAACTGTTAAAACCAAGACTTACCCACACCAGAGCTCAGCTGAGCTGTGGGTGCTTTTCCCACCACCAAAGAAAATCAAGTGCACAAACAATAGCTACAGGAACGGAGTGACTTCTGCATCAAACCCTCCCCAAGCCCTCGTTGGAGCTGAGCTGAGTATGAATGCTTCTCACATCATCGTGTCACTGCAGCTCTGCTGAGCTTCTGCTGCATGTCCCACCAGTATTGGGAGACTTGGTGAGCCCTGCCCTGTGAGTCCCGCCACTGAGAAAGCCTTGTGGATCTTTGGCCTGCCCTCATTATCACTGGATCCTCCTTGAGTTGCAGCTTGCCCCACCTCACAGATTTGAAAGCCACACTGAACCTCACACAATGTGAGCTTTACTGAGTATGCTCCAACCTCCCACTCTCATGGGAGCCTTGCTTATGCACAGCCCATACTCTACCATCTCTGAAGAGTCAGAGTAAACAATGGAGCTTCAAGCATGTCAAAAGGAAGGAGCAAAATACCATCTGAGATCTTCCAAAACAAGTCCAGGTCACAAAGTCATAAAAGTACTTGGAAGTCACACATCTGAAATTTCTGAAATGATAGCAACTGAAGTAAAGGAACAACTCCAATTGCTTCTTAGCAATTTGGCTAAGATCAAGTGTAGAAACAGCTCCAGGGCTAAGCAGGGAATCAGATAAGAAAGAAACTCTCACCTCAAAAAGGAAATGACAACAATCATGAAAGAATTGATGAGTCCATCTAAAGAAGACAAATAAAAAATAGAGGCAAATAGGAAAATGATCAAAACATTTAACAAATAATGCAGGAGAGAAATAGAGTGCGTGGAACAAATTCAAACAGTTATCCATAACATTAAGAATTCCACTGAAAGGTGGCAAAACCACCTTGAAGACAGCATTGAAGCTAGTGAACATTAAAGAAAATGTATCTTAAAAATAACAAGGAGCCAGGATAGAACAATGCAATAGCTACAAGATGATGCAAAGAAAAATGATATAAGACTAATAGGCATCAATGAAACAGCTGGAGTCCTCAAAAATGACATAAAAATTGTTTGCAGGAATAGTAGCAGAAAATTTCCCAAGCATGGGAAAAGAATCTGACATACAAATAAAAAGGGGTACATAGAATTCCATTTATCCATAATCAAAATAAATCTATGCCAAGACACATAATAATAAAAATCCAGAAAATCAGCAAAAGAACAGAATACTAAAAGCTGTTAGAGACAAGAAACAGATTACCTATCATGGAAAGCCCATCAGAATCAGGGCAGATTTCTCAACACAGACCATCAAATCAAGAAGAGCTGGAAGTGAAATATTTCAAGTCCTGAAAGAAAACAACTTCCAACAACAGATAAGAACCACTAAGCATATCAAGCAATTAAACAAAGGAGAGAAATAGGGAACCTACAGTAGGAAAATACCATGAAAAAGATAAACTAATACATATCAGTTATAACCATGCAACAAGCACCCAGAAGAAAAGCAGGGATAACTATTCTGGTTTCTGACAATGTCAGCTTCAAAGCAAGAGTGATTGAAAGAGATAAAGAAGATCACTACATATATAGTAAGGAAAAACTGCAAGAGGAAGAGATAGCAATTATAAATATACATGAATACCACATAGGAGTACTGAACTATATAAGACAAATTTAAACAGAAATGAAAAATCAAATGAGCAATAACACAATTGCAGGGGCTAGAGAGATGACTCAATAAAATAAGCTCTTCCTAGCAAGGGCCTGAGTTCAATCCCTGGTTCCACCAATAATAATAATAATAATAATAATAATAACAACATTGTACTGGCGGATTTTAACACCTGACTGACACAAATACATAGATTAAGTAAGCAAAAACTCAGCAAAGGAATAACAGGGCATACCAACACACTATGAGAACAGTTTGCAATGTATTAATTTACTGAATCCATCCTGTTAAGGTGTCTTAAAACTGTCTCATTGATATTTGTACTTCAATAAAATAAAAAAAAAGAAATAACAGGGCAAATTCAAACTATTGAAGAAATGAACTTAAAAGAGTGTTCCCCACAACAGCATCAGAATACACATTCTTTTCAGCTGCACACAGGATATTATCCAAAATAGACCATATTCTAGCACATTGAGCATGTTTAAGTAAACACAAAGGAATTGAAATTGTCCTATTATCCTATGCATATTATCTGATTATAGTGTAATGAAACTTGAAATTATTGACAAAAAAAATTATTACAGCAGAACTCTGTAAACACATGGAGACTAAATAACACCCTTCTGAACAATCAGTTGATCAAAGATGAAATTAAAGAAAAAAAATTAAACAATATTTAGAATCAAATGAAAATGCAGATACAACTTACTGGCATCTGTGGGATGTGATGAATGCTGTATTAAGAGGGAAATTTTTAGGGGTAAATTCTCACATTTGGAAAATAGAAGGAGCCCAAATAATTTTATGCAACACCTCAAGCTCCGAGAAAAAGAAGAGCAAGTCAAATCCAAAGCCCAAAGAAGGCAGGAAGTTGTAAAGATCAGAGCACAGATAAATGCAAAGGAAATGAAAAATATCCCACAAAGAAATAATGAATAAAAGAGCTGCTTATTTAAATGAATACATAAAATTGATAAAGCGCTAGCCAATCTTCTCAAAAAAGGAAAGAAAATTTCAATTTTATGCAATAAGTAATGAAAAGGGTGAGATCCCTACAGACCCTAGAGAAATTCAGATCGTCAATACCTATTTCCAAATCTTTACTCTTATAGGATGGAAAACAGAAAAAATACATCATGACCAAGTGGGACTCATCCCAGGAATATGGGGATGATTCAATGTACACAAATCCATAAATGTAATAATTCAACAAGAGCCAAACACAAAAACCACGTGATCATCTCAGTGGATGTAGAAAAAAGCTATTGACAAAGTTCAACACTCATTCATGACAAAAAAAAAACCCTACAGAAAATGAAAATAGACGATCTTTACTTCAACCTGATAAAAGCCATCTATGACAAACAAACAGTCAACATTATACCAAATAGACAAAAATTGAAAGCCTTCACTTTAAAATCAGAAACAAGACAAGGATGCCCACTATTGCCACCCCTGTTCAGTATAGTCCTGGAAACAATAGCCAGAGCAATTAGACAAAAGAGAGCAATAAAAGAAATAATGATTGGAAAGTAAGAAGTGAAATTATAATTCTTTACAGATAACAGCATCCTCTACATAGAAGACCCCAAAACCTCCACCAAGAAGCTTTTAGATTTAATAACCAAATTTAGTAGCATAGCCGAATACAAAGTAAACAATCAAAAATCAGCAGCATTTATGTACACAAAGAACAAATGCATCGACAGAAAAAGTAGGCAAACCACAACTTTCAAAATAACACTCCCCCCAAAAAAAATACTGAAGAAACAATCTCACAAGAGTTGTAAAAGATTTATGCATTCAAAATTATAATACTTTGGAAAAGGAGACTGAAGATATTCCTTGCTCCTGGAGAAGAATGAATATTATGAGAATAGTCATACTCCCAAAATTATTATAAGGACCCTGATTAAAATACCACTAGTATACCTCATAGAGCTGGAGAAAACCTTCTTAATATTCATCTGGAACTAGAAGAGACCTAAAATAGCAAAAACAATCCTGAACAACAAAGGAAAGGCAGGAGGCATCACAATCCATGACTTGAAATTATACTACAAACTACTGTGATAAAATCAGCATGATCCTAGCAAAAAAATAAACCTGAGAATCAAATGGACATATTAAAAGATTCAGATAAAACTACAAACATGCTCAGCCAACTTATCTTTGACAAAGGGGCCAAATGTTCACTGGAAGGAAGATAGCCTCTTTAATAAATGGTGCTTGAAAACCTGGATTTACACATGCCAAAGGCTAAAGTTAGACCAATGTCTATCACCATGCATTAAAATATCCTGTGTGTGTATAGACAGTACAGTTGGGATAGATAACGCTGTGCTTCTACATAATTCTATGATAGGCAAGATCTGCACTATTGGTGGTGGGACAGGATATTATGTCGGCTTTTAGTGCTATGGTCACGCACTAGGTAAATAATTATTGAATCTTTGATATAATTCAGCTATATAAAAACCTGTAAATATAATATCATGTATGCACCTTGTACAGTGCCAAAACGCTATGAGAACAGTTTGCAATGTATTATTTCATCGACTCTGTATGGTTTGAAACTGTCTGATTGACATTTGTATTTCAATAAAATAAAAATTAATGGAAAAAAATATAGTTAGAATAAATTGGAGCTTTAAATATCAAAACTGAAACACTAAGTCTTCTAGATGAGAGAATAGGTAGAAATTTTAAAGACATAAGGGTAGATACAGAGTTTATGAACAAAAACCAGGAAATAATTCAAGGAACCAACAATTGGGAACTCATCTTTTTGAAAATTTTCTGCACATCAAAAGAAAACACCAACAGAGTAAAAGGAAAACCCTCAAGTTGGTAAACAAAAAAAAATTGTAGTAGACTGTCCCTCAGACAAAAATCTCTTATCTACAACATATACTTCTTAAAAATCAGGCCTCCAGATTTCAAAGACCCAATCCAAAAATGGGCATTTGAGATGAACATATACTTCACAAATGAAGAGATTCAAATGATAAATAATTATATTAAAAAATGTACAACATCATTGGTCATTCAAGAGATGCAAATTAAAACAATGTTTGAGATTCCATTGGAAAGAATGGCTACCATCAAGAAGTCAACCAATAACAAGTGCTGGAGAGGGTACTGGTTGACCTCTTCTCCAGTGTTGCTAGGAATACAGACTGATACCACCACTATGGTGATCAGTGTGGATATTCCTCAAAAACCTAGGATTGGAGGTCTCATTCAAGCTAGCTACTCCCCTCCTGGATATTGTTTCAAAAGAACTGAAATCATCATATCACAGAGATATACATCCACCAAATTTATAGCAGTGCAATTTGTTATAAATAAATCTTGGAAACAAGCCCAATGCCAGTCAACTGAGGAATGGATAAAAATATATAGTATTTCTACACAATGGAGTATTACTCAACTATAAAAACAATAAACTCAAGGCTTTTATAGGTAAATAGATAAACGCAACTAGAGACTATATTGGTAAGTGAAATAAATCAGACCTGCATGTGCAAACATAATATTGTCTCACTAGTGTGAGAACCTCACAGAGTAAATAAAATCTTAAAGGTGCAATAGAAACTGTGAAAGAGAAAGTATCTTTTCAATGGGAAGAAAAAAACTGGGATAAGGAAAAGGATAAAACAGAGGGGAAAAAGATATATTTATGTATATATGCAAGATTGTTTGGATAACTACTGCTGATTTCTGCTGTTCTGTTGAAAGGAGCAGTTAGTACTTAATTGTTTTTAATTTCTTTTGTTATTTTTTCTTCTTTTTAATTTCTTATAACTATTTTAACCAATTTTCTGGAATCCAAGGAAGCAGCTACTTGAACATATTAGATCAACCAATTTCTAGAGCTCACAAAGGACAGCCAGTGTGGAGACACCTTGTAAATCACAAGGAGTTTGATACGGGCCACAAAATTCTTCCATCTTTATACAACTGAGGCATGAGTGGCATGAAGGTGATTTTGGATGTTACTTAACAGAAATTGAAAGCATGCCACAATCAGATGAAAGATTTAAAATAACTAAACCAGGATGAATTGTAGTCTTCAAAAGAATATAACAAAACACATCACTCCACAATACAGAATTCACAATGTTATAAATATACAAAGAATCAAGCAAATAAGGTAAGAACTGTAATAAAGAGAAAGTCCAGTCGGTATAGATAGACTCAGACATGATGGAGAGGTTAGAGCAGCACATAGCACTATTATTAAAAGGTATCATAAATGTGGCAAACATTCTCAAAGATGTGAAGAGAAATTGTAACTTTATTGATGCCTGAAAAGAAGATACATTTTTTAGTGCAGAAACAACCAACTCCCATATAAAAGAGGCATTATTAAATATCTAAGGAAATATGTAAAGAATAAATTATCTCCATAAAAACACTGCACACAGATTTTTATATGAGACGCTGAATAAGAAAAATATAAACTTGAATACATAACAATAGAATTTCTCCAAATAAACACAAAGAAAAAAATGTGACAATGTCCATGAATTCTGGCACAATGTTAAATGGTTCATTGTTGGTGCTATGGGAATCTCCAAAGAGAAGGATGGGATTTAATAAACGTTGAAAACATGGCTGAAATATTTCCAAATTTTCTGAAAATGATAACTCTACAGGAACAAAAATGTCAAGGAAAAATGCACAAAATAACATTATAGGAAATTAAGCTCAAGCAAGAATGAATAAGGGTTCTTTAAAAACAATGATAAATAGAAATTTTTAAGTAAAGCAAGACTGGTACTGGTAGGCACATTAGATACAAGCAAAGAAAAACTTAATGCCACCATCAGTCTTATTAAAAAATTATGTACACTGGAAGACAGGAAGTGATGTGCACAAAACACTCAAATGCAAACTGACATTTCAACAAAATTCTACATCAAATGAAAATACCTTTTAAAATTGAGAGCTATACACATGTATTTTCAGACATCACACTTTCATTACAAGAAATCCTATAAAAAGTCCTTCAAGCAGAACTACAATGACACCAAAGGGAAATGTAGATTTACAGAAAGAGGTACAAAAATGGCAAATATATAGATAATGTATTCATTTCCAATTGTTGCTACAATAAATTGCCACAGAGTTGGAGGGTTAGAGCAATAGAAATGTGTCACCTTACAGTTTCACAGGTCTGAAATGGGTCTTATTAGGGTAAAATCCAGAGGATAACAGCACTGTGTTCCTTTCTGAAGCCCTGAGAGAGAAAACAGTATTCCAGCTTTCTTGGATACTGGTCCCTTCCCTCTGTAGAGACAGCCAAAGCTTTTCCACACTATTTTTGTAAATTCTGACTCCATTTTCCCTGGGTAAGGAACCTCATGATTGCAGTGGACCCACCTGGCTAACTGGGATGCATTCACTATACAGAGGCCAGCTAGATAGCAACCTTAATAGAATTCCCATTGTAATTCCTTTTCTTTGTAATGTAGTTTCATAGGCTTTGGGGCAGAAGGTAGAGAAATCTCTGAAGATCAGTATTCTGCTGGTCATAGTTATGAATGAAAAATTTCAGTTTTCATTCTTTTCTACAGACAAATGTTGTTTAAATTTTTAAAAATAGTTATGCATGTATTACTATTTTATTTTGTTTTTTGTGTGTTGATTCTTTTTCTAATAATTTTATTGAAAAAAAAAAGTAAAGAGACAGTTTCAAAACTGATTAGTAGGACAGTTTCAATAATAAATATATCACATATTGTTGTCTTAGTGGTTATTCATTGTACAATATGGAGACATGATATCCTGTCCAAAAATGCTATTAGAACAAATATTTTTATTCATTGAATTAAGAGAATGTAGCTGTATATCCATCCTACCTATTTTGAATATACAGATACAAAATGTTCATTCATTTGTATCCCCTTTTTAATTTTGTCAGAGAAGAGTATTTCATTGTCATTTAAATATTGTGGATGCACTAACTCATCAAAATATTCCAATATAGTATAGTAGTTCATAATAGGAGTGGGTTATCCGTAAGACTCACAATGTCAGAAGTTGTTGACTTGAGCCTTTTACAACTCAGACTATTAATATGGTTTTACTTTTTGTACCTACTTTTTATACTTTTCTGTTGGATGGTTAAGACTAAGAAAAAGAAAGACTTATATAACAAGAAATGTAACTTTTGTATCTGTTAATGGCAATCAAGTCCCCTTAGGATTTATCCCAACCCTGTACTGCAGTTTGTAGATCCTTTCTCAGTGTCAGCCATGTGGATGAGTCATGGCCATTGCTTGAACAATTTGCTCTCTGTGAAAGCCTGAGAGAATGTTTCCTCTCCATGGGAGTCTCCTTAGATATACTCTACATCATCAATCAGTCCTCTGAGACCCCATAATCTCCTTGATCAGAAAATATAGGACACAGCGGAGTTACATGAAATTACAGTGTAGGTTCTCACTGACATTGAAAAGCTAGGGCTAAATTGTTCCCTGCAGTCCTTTTTCTCTGATTTTTGCTCTGCAAACTTAAGTTGTTCACCCTCCAGAAAAGAAGCTTATTATTACCTACAACATATGCAGTTGGGTTTAAGCTAACTGTCTGAATATCATACATCTTAGGTATGACATGGAACAGATATTTTCCATCAAGTATTGATATGTTAAACTTTACATCCTTACAGAATAAAAAGAAAAAATAATAAAAATATGTTAGAAATCTAATGATTGTAGCAGGACAGTTCTGTGATTTTTTTTCTTTTCTCTTTTTTCATTTATTACCCCTTTTTTAAACAAACATTTACTTGAGAAACAGTATCACAATAATTTGTATGTCACGACAAGGAGTATATATTTAGAAGACCAGAATGACATTCCAAGTATGACCCTATTATTACATATGACTATCTTCAATGCAGTTGTTAGTGCACAGGTAATCATCATATATACTTTGTCAGAATGAAAATCCTGCCAATTAACCACTAGTTTCGAAAACCTGATAGAGATTCTCAGGAACATCGCCTTATGCATTTTCAGCACATAAATGTATGGCTTTCTTCCTGTCATGTTTCCTACATTTCCTCCTTGTCCTTTCTTTGTTATCTAATCCTCAAGTTCTCACTTTCCTTTTGTGTACAAATACTTTCTATTCGTATTTCTTCTTTTGAGTTTTTACACTCAGGTAGCTATACAATATTTACACGTGTGGTTCTGGTTAATTCACTTATTCATATACCTTCAAGTGGCATTCACTTAAATATGAAGGCTTCAAGTTTATCATCCTTTATGGCTGAGTAATAGTACACTGTATAAAAATACCACATCTTTTTCATCCATTTCTCAGGTAATGGGCATCTTGGTTGTTTCCAAGATTTGGCTATAACATATTGTGCTGCTATAAACATAGATACACACATACCAATATGTTATGATGTTTTCAGTTCCTGTGGGAAAATTGCACATAGGGTAATTTCTGGCTTGAATGGGATTTCCAGTTGTTTAAGGAGTCTCCACACTGATTTCTGTAATGGTGGCACAGTCTACATTCCCACCAGCAGTGGAGAATTGTTGCTTCTTCCCCACAGCCTCTCCAATACTTGTTTTTAGCTGATTTCTTTATGATAGCCATTCTCATGGGGTGAAATGGTATCTCAGTTTTGCTTTAATTTACATTTCACAGATGGCTAGTGATGTGGAGCATTTTTTCATATATTTATTCACTTCTTCTTTAATTTTGTCTTCTGAGAAGTATGTGATCATCTGAGATGCGCATTTTTCAACTGGATCTTTAAATTTTGGGGCCCTAATGTTTTTCAGTTCTTTATAAATTCTAGAGAGCAGACCTTTGTCTGAGTACTTACTAGTTAAGATTTTTTCAAAATTGGTGTGTTCTCTTTTTGCTTTGTTTATAATTTCTTCTGACATGCAAACACTTCTCAATAAGAGGATGTCCAAGTTGTTAATTCTTTCAAATAATACCTGTGCAATTTGATTTTTTTTTTCACGAATTCTTTGCCTACCCCTATGTCTTCAAAAGTTTCTCCTACTTTCTCTTCTATTTAGTGGTTTTGTTTTAATGTTTAGATCTTTACTCCATTTTAACGTTAGCTTAGTGCACAGTGATAGACCTGGATCAAGTTTTAGTTTTTGGCATGTAGAGAGACAGTTTTTTCAGCACCATTTGTAAAAGAGGCTATCTTCCTTCCAGTAAGCATGTTTGGCCCCTTTCTCAAACATCAGGTGGCTGAATGTTCTGCATCTTCTAATCTATTCCATTGATCCTAAGGTCCATTTTGTTGCCAGTACTATGCTGATTTTATCACACTAGTTTTTTAATATAATTTCAAGTCAGGAATTGTGATGTCTCCTGCCTTGTCTTTGTTGTCCAGGACTGCCTTTGCTATTGTAGGTGTTTTCTGATTCCAAATAAATTTTGGGAATCATTTCTGTAGGTCTCTGAAGTATGTTGGTGGCAGTTTGATAATGATTGCATTAAATCTGTACAGCTATTTTGGGAGTATGACCATCTTCACCATATTGGTTCTTCCTATCAAAGAGAGGGAATATCTTGCCATTTACTCAAATCATCTATGATATCTTTTTTCTGAGTCCTGTAATTTTCCTTGAAAAGTTCTTTGCCTTCTTTAGTTAAATTAATTTCAAAGTATTTCATTTTCTACAGTGCTATTGTAAAAGTAATTGTTTCTATAGTTTCCCTCTCAGTGTGTTTGTTATCTGTGTAGAGGAATGCTATTGACTTTTGAGTACTGACTTTGTATCCTGCTATGCTACTGAATTTGTGTATCAATTCTAGTAGCATTTTGGTGGAGTTTTTTGAGTCTTCCAAGTAAAGTATCATGTCATCTGCAAATAATGATAATTTAACTTCTTCTTTACCTTTTCTTATTTTTTTTATTTCTCTCGCTTGTCTAATGATGCTAGCTAATGATTCCAGAACTACATTGAATAGCAGGGGTGATAGAGGACATCCTTATCTTGTACCAGATGTAAGAGGAAAAGATTTCAGTTTTTCGCTGCTTAGAATTATATTAGCCATTGGGTTGCTATAGATCGCTTTTATCAGATTGAAGTAGAGGCCTTCTATTCCAATTTTCTTTCGGACTTTGAACATGAATGAGTATTGGACTCTGCCATAAGCCTTTTCCACATCAATCGACATGATCATGTGGTTTTGAAATTTGGCTCTACTGAGATAGTGTATTAGATTTAGAGATTTGTGTATATTGAAACATCCTGTATCCATGGTATGCATCCTACCTGTTCATGGGGTATAATCTTTTCGATGATTTGCTGTATTCTACTTGCTAGGATATTATTCTGAGGAATTTTGCATCTATGTTTATGAAGGACATTGGCCTACAAGTCTCTGGTTTTTTTTCCTCTCTTTTTTTTTTTTTTTTTTTTTTTGTTTGTTTGTTTGTTTTGCCTTTTTCCTTGGTTTTGGTATCAGTATAATACTTGCCTCCAGGAATACTTGGGAACAATTACTTCCTTTTCAATTTCATTGAAGAGTTTGAGGAGTGTAGGAATTATATCTTCATTAAAAATTTCTTGTAGAATTCAGCTGTGAATCCATCAGGACCTGGACTTTTCTTTGTCAGTAACATTTTTATTACATTTCACATTTCATTGGCTATTATTGGATTATTTGAGGGTTGTTATATTTTCTTGATTCAGTTTTGGTCATTTGGATCTTTCTAGGAATTTGTCCATCTCTTCTGTTTCTTCTATTGTGTGAAAATAAAGGATCTCAAAGTAGCTCTTGACTGTCTTTTGAATTTCCACTGGGTGTATGGTAGTTACACCCTTTTCATTCCTTATTGCTTGTATTTGAATTCTTTCTTTCCTCTTTTTGAAGAGGTTAGCTAGGGCTTATCAGTTTTATTTAATCTTTCAAAGAACCAGCTTTTTGATTCATTAATTCTTTGAACTGTTTTCTTTGTCTCAATTGAATTAATTTATGCTCTAATCTTTATTTTGTGGCTCTGGTTTTCATTTTCTCTTCCTTTTCTAGATTATATATATATATATATATATATATATATATATATATATATATATATATATATATATACAGCTGCCAATCTGAAAAGAATACAGGGTTTAGAAGCCAGAGAGGAATCACATCAGAAATGTGCAATTGGCAAAACTAGGCTGTAGGAAGGAAACACTGTATGTTACATGCTCCAGTAACATACAGCTTCAACAGATAAGCTGTAAGAAAAAAGCAAGCAGGGCTGGGAGATAGCCTTATGGTCTAAGAGCCTGCCTGCCAAGCTCAAGGGACACAGGTTCGGTCCTTGATACCACCCACATACTTTGCCAATGCCTCTGCCACCAGTCATAGTGGCACTCATACTGTGTATCAAGACCCTGTACCAAATAAATAAATAAATAAATATTTTTTACTGTACTGCAATATTATGAGACTCAGGTGAGCTCCAAATTTTCTGAGCAAGGAGATTGTGGAGCCACAGAGGAAAGAGATTGAAGTTCTATAGTGTGCCTGGGGAGAGTCACATGAAGAGAAAACTTTCTCTCAGGCTCTCACAGAGAGCAATCTGGTCAAGCATTGGCCGTGACTCATCCACATGGATGACACAGAC